>OVAY01001920.1:0-16079 GCA_900406395.1 Kernera saxatilis | reverse complement strand
AGGCTATTGTTAACCGAATGAGAAGGCTCCTGAACCTGCTGAGAGAAAAACTAACATTCCACGTCTTCCTGGATTTTAGTAATTGTATCCAGAGTAGAATACAATTTTTCTTCAAAGAGAAAACTGTTTTGATTTTTCCAAAGCCTCCACAATATCCATGGAAAATCATTTCAAGTTTTCCATATATATATATATTTTTTTTTGGCACTTTGTTTAGGAACTTTTGAAATTAAGGAGACACGATCTAAAGGGATCTAAGAAAATGAGAGAAATTTTATTTCAAAAGTCAAGAGGCTAGAGGCTGCACGAGGCTGCAACATTTGCCAAAGTACATTGGTAGCTTATCTAGTCTAGAGAAAACTCCATGGGAGCCACTTTGATGGTTTCGAAGTCTCCTGAACGAATCAACTATTTGGTCGCCAAGGTGGTTCGTGGATTTTAGCCAGATTCACTATTGGTATTTATTTTATATTAAAGGTCGTTAACAACACAATTAATAACCTTTAAACAGCTTCTAACACCATATAAAATCAAATCATGTCTAATACTTTACATGACATTATTGCATTACACATAGAAAATCTGGCCAACATTCAAAAGGCTCTCTTGAGGAACATTGAAGATGGCACTATTTTCTCTACAAATCTTCCTAAGAAACGCATACACATAATCAATGGCTATTCTCTTGTAGAACCTTGCTTCCCTCCTGGCTCGAACCACTGTGTTCCCCATTATGTGCACCACTCCTGCGTCTCTGCACCCATTTATGAACTCTAGCTCGTCCACTCCTCCACTCATCTGGCTCGACCCCGTCACAGTGTGGCTTGTCCGTTTGGTTGCCCCCGCAGGCGCTATAAATGACTCTATAGAATCAAATGTATCAAACGTCGACAAGTTCCGGCTTTCGTTCCCGTTCCCGAGTCCGTCTTTAGGCTGTTGTTGGCTTCCGCAGATGCTGTAATCGTCGGAATCCGAGCAGCCTTCCATCATTGACTCTAGGCGGACGAAAAGGAAGAGGCTTTCGAAGAGCCGTTTCTCAAAGTCGTCGTCTTTCTTGTGCAAGTCTCTGTATCCATACCTTGCGACGCAGCGGAACATGTGGAAGTTTTTGGGTCCGATTCTTTTCACAAGGAACCGTTCTTCCTCAGGGACGGTGTAGACTGGAAGGTTCTTCACGCAGACGAAGACCACGACGTTGTGAATTGCCGGCAGGTTTGTGATGAAATGAGAGAAGATGTGAGGGACTCCGCTAGCTAGCTCGGTGTAGACAAGGCCGACCCCGGGAACACGGACAAGCCCAAGGCTAGGACCGAGCCCAATAATCCAAGCCATGGAAACTTTACTATGCATTTCAAACTCATACCTCTTGAGGGTTCCATAGTGCCAGACGTACATGATGACGAGAAACGCCGCCGCGATGACAAGGGGAACCCACCCGCCTTGGTTAACCTTAAAGAGCACCGCCGAGAAGTAAGTGCATTCCACGACAAGGGATAGAACTGTAAACAAGAGGACAAGAACCCAATGGCATCTCCAAACAAGTATCATGATCAGCATCATGAGAAGCGTTGTCACGAGCATGACAATCACAACCGCAGTCCCGTAAGCGTTTCCTATCTGGTTCTGGTTCTTGAATCCCGCGGTGACGGCTATGCAAAGGAGCATGAGGATCCAGTTGATGTCCGGAACGTAAATCTGACCGAGGAATTTCCGGGAAGTATGCACGACGTTAACTCTCGGGAAACATCCGTGAGCGAGAGCTTGCTTGATCAACGAGAAAGTCGCCGATATTGTGGCTTGGCTTGCAACTATTGCAGCAAAGGTTGCAATTACGAACATTGGCCAATATACACTTTCTGCAACAACCAGAAACCAAAAACAGAAACTTTCATCTGAATTTATTGTCCAGCGATATCCATAGATAAAAATGAAACTGATCGAAGATAGAACAAACTTGGAATGGATTGATAAAACGCGTCTTGCACATGATGCGGGTAGTTTCTAAGGTAAGCTGCTTGTCCACTATACGCCAAAAGGAGGCAAGGGAAAACTATTACAGTGAAAGCAATCTGCACAGCTGAGACTGGAAAATGTGATAGATCCGCAAAGAGAGCTTCAATCCCTGAAATGTAATGGACATAACAAGAAGCCATGAATAACAAAAAAGGGTAATAAGATGAAGAAGAAGACGATAAACATTTCATTAGTTTCTTTTTACCAGTGATACTAAGCATAATGCCTCCAAGCGAAGTCCAGCGATCTTGACCTCCTCTTTTGAAATACCGATATATATACACCGGTGAAAAAGCTTTCAAAACGCTCGGGTCATGTTTCCATATATTGTAGATACCGATACTTGCAATAAAGAGAAACCAGAGAAACACGATGGGCGCGAAAAGCCACCCGACCCTGTCTGTTCCGTAATGCTGTACACTAAACAAGCTCACTAATATCACAACCGCAACAACAACAACAACACCTGTAAACAACAATCATAACATAAACGGATCAATCAAATTATCAACACTGGCACTGTAGACAAAGAGAACTAACGTATGTAATTAATACCGTTGTCTATTTGAGGAAGGTTTACCCTGAGCCCACCAGCAGCAGACAGAACTACAACAGATTAAAACACGATGAAAATACTTTCCCGGTAGAGTGTAAAAACGCTTAAAACGAATTGTATATATTTGGAAGGTAAGTGAATGATGCATTTACCCGAAATTGCGGGAGTGAGGATTCCATCCCCGATCACCATGCACGTACCGACAAGAACGAGAATAAGTAGCGAGTTTTTCCTAGAGGGACCTTTCTCTAACCATCTCTTGGTCTGTGCGGCGAAAGAATGCTCACGAAATGTAGAGCGGCTATAAGTTGTAAGCTCTTCGTCTGTACGGTGCTGGTTTGGAATTGTGTTCACTTTTGCATGTCTACAGAGCAAAGAATACAGAGCAAATGTTCCACCTATTCACCGAACAAGAGATCATTTCAAAACAAAAGACGATACGCAGAGCAAAAATCCGAATGAGAATATAAGAACCCGTAAAAAAAACTTAGTCCTACCTTGACCATTGTCATTTGCTTTGCATACAACGAAAACGTATTTGAGGAGAGGGATGAGTGTGAGGGAATAGATGATTAGCGATAGAGCTCCAATGATGTCTTCGGGGTCTTTGATCCCGTGAGGAAATGTATTGTAGAAAACATATAGAGGGGAAGTTCCCAAATCTCCATAAACAACACCGAGACTCTGAAACGAAAGCTTCAGAAGCAGAATCGCCGAGAATTTCTGCGGCAAAACCAAAGCTACATTATATCCCAAACAGCTAAAGATTCCTCCAACCAATGCAGGAAGCAACTAAACAACCAACATCAGTTAAATTGAACACTCTGAGGCAGCTTGAATTCGATATAAACATGGCAAATTTCTGATCAAAAGAGCAACTAAAACAACCAAATTGAAACAAGATTTTTATCCAGAGACCAGAGTTATGTATCTCACCTTTTCTCTATACATGTTCCTGAGCCGACCAGCTTCTTCATCCATAGGCTGATCAAGCTTTTGATCCAAATCCCACATGCTTCCTCTCTCATCACTCTCTTCACCAATCTCACCACCAATTGATGCTTCTACTCTTGCCGCCATTTTTGTTTTCTCAAGTAAAAATCTTATCTTTAATTCTCTGAAATACAAAACCCTTTTTTGCTATAAACCCAGAACCCTAAATCTCTATATCCTCAAGCCCAGATCTTCACTACCCAAAGCCTCGATTTTGAATCACAGGGTTTCAATTGAAACCCAATGTAATTTGAATTCAATCAATTCTCTCAATTAACAGAGAATCTACGAATCCCCAAAGGTGAAATAACATGGAAAAATCACAAGATACATGCGATTTTTCACAAAAAGGCAAAACTTTCGAAAGAGAGAATACTTCGGTACTGAACCCAAATTGAGCAAAAATCGATATCCAATATATCACTTAAAACAACTGATAGACAAATCGAAAAAGGGGGGTATCAACTATCAAACGATTAAAGGTGTAAACTTTTCTTCTGAATATGCAAAATTAAATTTCAACAGAAACAACAAAAAACCAAAAATAATAATTCTTTGAGAACCCCAAAAACCCAAGCTTTATATCTATGGAGAAACCGAGAAAGTTTGAAAATTTTCTCTGAAGAAGAAAATGTTTTCCACGTTACCAAGCATTTACTTTGGTGGACCCCGTTCGATTCAGGACCAGTGAATCAACTAACACAAAACCCAGGAAAAAATTCTTCGAATTACCCAACCTAAGCAGGAGAAAAGGAGACGATCGAAGAGAAAGAAAAACTGGGTTTTCGAAAATTTTCCCTCTTTCACAAAATAATAATAATCTTTTTCCAGCTGATGATTGAGAGAAACAAAGAACTAACTGATTTTCTTCTGGAGAGAGAGAGAGAGAGCGAGAGAGGATATATGATTACGACAGAGACGAGCACGAAGGGCTTAAATAATTAGCGTTAAACTCCATAAGTTTTTTTCCTTGTATTGGAATTGTATTTACACTTACAACTCTCTCGGTCTTTTGGTGGTAATTTGTACATGTATTTAATAAATTTACTTACATTTATTTAAATTTATTTCCATGTATATATCGCAAAATACAACTCATTCGTAGTAATACACAGTAATGCAATTCATTTCAAATGTTTCTAAACTATGACTATTAATGCAGTTTATTTACATTAATACTATAAATTAATTTATTTTAAAATACACAATTCTTTTTTTCGTTAACAAACACAACTCATTTATATGTTATATATATATTAAGTATTGTTCGCACCACGTGTGAAAAGTTTATATATTTGATATTTGTTGTTGTTTGGGTATTTAAACCATACACAAACATAATAAATTATTTATAAAAATTAGAGATCATATTAAAATATTTTTTTTATTTGTTAAAGAAATAATTGTGAATATATAGTAGAGTAATTGCACTAAGTGATTATAAATAATCTAAAAATTTGATAAAAAATTAATAATTAATAATTAAAAAATAACAAAGAAAACAAAATTATTCTAGTTTTATTGTTATTACTTGCGCATGCTAAAAAAATTAACAAAATAAACAAAAATTTGTGGACGATAGTTTCGACGTCAGAAAAGTTGAGTTTTGGCAACAATTTCGATTAAATATTTTGTAAAAAATAGCAAAGAGTTTATACTTTTTCTCTAAATTTAGTTTTGAATTAAAAATGATTCAAAGTATATATTATGATCATGGAGGGAGTGTGATCATAAAGAAATCTGCCCTACCCCTACACTAATGATCATACCTGTGTTTAACTTAAAAACAATATTTATGAACTCACATGTTACTACCTAATATGTACAGCCACGTGCTTGTATGCCAAATATAACAATAAGACAGCTGAAACGGTAACCAAAAAGTTGTCTTTGCCCGGAACTGAAAAAAAAAACAAAGCTGGTCAATTTTTATAGTATTGATTTAATTTAAGAGAAACTACACTAACTATCAATAGAAAACTTCAAAATTAAATGATTGATAATGCAATTTCTAAAACTAAATAAGTAACAGAGTGAAATGATTTTCTCTCAATTCTACCATCTAATTACTATTTTTTATTTTCTCCCTCCTTGTTTTTTGACAAGATAGCTGCATCCGGAATAAATTAAATTGGTGTCCCAATTTGTACAGATCATCACTCCAAGTTTGCTCACCATTAACTATATCACAATCACAATATCCTATTTTCCCTCAGAGTGATTTCAGAATAGGGAAGAAACTTACTTCTAAGGATTTGAATTTTTCTTATTTTTTCTCCTCTCCACCCTTCATGTCATGTTTGCATTGGCCACCACTCCGACTTTTTTTGTTGTTGCTTATGTCGTTTCTATTATGCGGTCATCGTCAAGTAGTTATCTTCGATTTTGGTGTTGTCACAAAAAAAAAAAGGATTGCAGTGTCATATTTTGAGACGACGATGATGACGCGGTGGCCAATTTGGAGACGAGTTGGCAGGCGGTGAAGGCGAGAACAGGACGCGAATCGTCGATATGCTTTGAGAACAAGACGACGATGCGGTGGCAAATGTTAACCGGATTGGCCGTGGTGATGAAGGCGCCGAGTGATATTATGGAGAGGAAGACGATCGGGAAGAGGATGGAGTTAGGAGATAATATATAAGTTAACTGTAATAATGTATTATCGAAATAACTATACATATTAATGTACAAGTTACATGGTAACAATTTCATTATCGAACTTAACAGAATATTAACATGAATCTTAGAATTAGAAAAATATATAATTGATATATTCTATGCTAAAAAAAAAATAACCAATAACAACTAAATTAGTTAGGTAAATAAACATAATAATATATAAATTAACTGTAATAATGTAATTGTCGAGATAACTACACATATTAATGTATAAGTTAAATGGTAACAATTGCATTATCGAGGTAAACAAAATATTAACATGATCTCTATATATATATAGTGTAATATATAACTTAACATGTTAACGAAAATTTATTATGTTATGTTTTTTTTTCACAAATCATTTTAACATATTTAACTCGTTAACTTTTTTTCTATCGTGCGAAAATGAGAAATGTGTTGCAAAGGCAATATAGGAATACAAACATTTATCTCTCATAGTTTCTTAATTATTAAATTTTACCTAATTTTTAAGTTATCCATTGGTATTAATTATATTCACCCTTGATTTAATTACTTCAGATTTTAAATCTCCGCAGTTGCTCAAGAACTAATTGATTTGCATGAAGAGTTGGGATAGGTCCGTTAAAAAACAAAGGTGATCTCTTTTATATTAAAAATGGAGGGTTCTGATATGTATAATAACCATTTTTTTTTGGGTCAAAGATAATAACCATTTTTTTTTTGTCAATATAACCGTTTTATTTTTTAATCCATGAAATGTGCAGATTTGAATTTAGATGGGAACATAACAGTGATACTAAAAAAAAGTAAAAACCATTAGATTATATATCTTCATCTGTGACCATTTTATTTTGCAAGTAATTGTGCGTGTTTGATTTTGTGTTAAATGAAAAAATGAATTTGACCCAACCTATAACCATGTGATGGGTCATAGTTTGTGTAGCTAACAAATATTTCTCCTACTTATTTTGACAACTTTGAATAGTAGATTACTATATTGATGTAGAATCTTCCTAATTAATCATATGCATGTCTCTGTTAATAACGTAATATAGCAAGTTAAGTTACAAACCGCGATGACGTGTTACTATCTTAGGTGGTTGATACTCAGACGGCACACGTGTATCACGTGCAATGCGTAATACCATGAAGCGAAAACACAAACGGGAAACAAGTAAATACGACAAATAATGTGAAACTCAAATATTTGGTTAGGTTTGTCTTTTATCAAAGCCAACAATTAACAAAGGGGAAAAATATTTTAAAAAAGTAAATTAAAAGAGAAAATATGCTAAAGGACTCCTCCGGAAAGAAACGTGCCTTTAAGACCGTTCTGTGGAAATTCGTTTACAATGTAGAAGACAAACGAAGGTGAGCTGTGTCTCGATACAAATATTAAATATATATGTGCCATGGTCCATACTTGTATTCTAAAAAATTGATAGGATACGAACGTTTTCTTAGTACTACACAGAAGTTGTGGTTACCGACTAACTTTATAGGACGTTACACTGAGTAAAACAAGATTATAGATAAAAAAAACGTTTTTTTTTGTTAACCAAGAAATTTCGAGTCTACATATAATAGAAACATACATTGGCAAGATTAACCAAGTTTTCAAATAGAAACTCATAACTTGACAAATAAATAATAAAAGTTTCTCACATGTATTCAATTCATGTTTGGTCAAAAATCTATATATGCCAAAAGGATGTATAACCCCCTTTTTTTTTTCGCCGGAAGTATATCCCAATTAAATTTAAAAAACATAAAATTTGTTTATAAAAATAATTTCATCATGTATAAAGTACGAATAACATATTTTCCAGGTTCGATAAAACAGATTTTTCCTATTGTTTTTGGTTTTAGGATCTATGAAGCAGAATCTAAGAAGCGAATTGAGTCAAACTTGATGCCATTTAGTACGGTTTTGCTTTTACTTCAGTTAGAATTCTATCAAATGTATCATTAATTTGAATAAAATTGGGAAATACTGGAATTTTCACTTTTTGTGTTTCCAAAAAAAAAAACTGGATAAAACCAATTAAAAACCATTCCGATTTGTTATTCAGTTTTTTTTTTTGTTTGATTTGGTCGACTTAGTTCATAGGATTAATTAAGTATATATATTTATATGTCTTTGGCGTATAATTTTCTTAAGTTAGAAACTAGAACATGTTAATTAGCTCTTTTTTGTCAACGTTAATTAATTCTCTCTCTCTCTCTCTCTCTCTCTCTCTCTCTCTCTCTCTCTCTCTCTCTCTCTTATTTTGGGTCTTTAAAAAGATTAATTGCTAATTATATGCCTTTAGTTTTAGTCTTCTTTTGAATAATAAATGCATAACATAATCGAATAGACTGAAACCTAACATGAAGTGTTGCTGGTGAACTCTGATAAGCTTCCCATGCCACAGCACGATAATGAGATAATATGAAACGAATCAATATAGCAATCAAATCTACTTTGGGTTATGTGTGTTTTATAGTCTTATTATAATAGGAGTTTAATTATTAGATTAGCAGAAGCAGAGAACTATAGGGGCCGACACCTTTCTGTTTCTATATTATATCAAACTTTTCCAAACGACGTCTAAAAATAAAATTGTGGCCTATTCGAAAAATAAAAATAATCACATCATGATTGTTCAATGGTTTAAAGATTTATCTTGAAATAGGAGATCAGAGTTCGAGTCTTCTCTGACTCTGATTATTAAAAGAAAAAACTTCTGTGGTGCGATATTGTTTAGTTAAAAAAAGATGAGTAATAAGAGAAAAATTATATGGACAAACCAAAAAAAAACTATGCTTAAATCTGATGTGCATCGGACGATCAGATTATAATCTTTTCTTACTTAGAAAATTGATACATAATTTTTTTTTTTTTTTTTTTTGAGAAACTTCTTATGGTGTACTGAATTATAGGACTACATGAACCACACATTGTAAGCTCTTTATCTTCTAAGATTACTAACATATTTTCTTTATGATAAACAATATTCCACAAATCGGATCCTTGGAATATTCCCTATCATTCTATCAACGTGTGCTTTAAAAAGGTGACTAAGATCTTCCGATTAATATTTGTCTCACCTAGGTTTGACTAAAGTGACATGTAACAACAACTTAATCTTTCGCCGAAAAAACTTGATTCACTATTTGGTGTGCTTTAAACAATACTATAGTTCTTGGATTTGTTTAGAGCTTTTGCTAATTGGTATAATGATAGTTTAATGTCTGGATTTGAACCAGTTTATTGCGATATAATTATTGACTTATTGTTCATGACCATACAACTATTTGATGCTTTCTGTCCAATTTAAATATTATATGTTATTTAATAAATAAATTGAAAGAATTCAAAATATTTTGGTAGTAATAAATATGAATAAACGCTTACAATCAATTCTGCGATTTTTAAATTCTATTAACTATATTTAATGTTTCTAAATGAAAAGCTCTAAAGTTTAAGAACAAAATAATTAACAAAAAAGATTAATAAATCATATATTAAGAAAGCTAGTAAAATTAAATTAGAATAAATGTCTAAATAAAAAAAATCATTTGCTTTAGGGTAATTACAAAGTAACAGTATTATTAAATATCACAAGAAAATTGTTTATTCTAAAGAAAATCAAATTCAAGATTTGGATTTTTTTTTTAAAAGTCGAATACATTTCATAAAAATTAGGAAATCATTAACGAATGGTCTTCCAAAAATGTTTTTAATCAGTGTCTTAAAATATTCAAATTTTAATGAATTCTCCAATGGTGTTGTATATAAATATGATCAGATCAAATATTGTTTTTGAACAAATACTCTTTAATATATAGTAGATATAAAACTGTCGACATATGACCATAGTCAACAAAAGAGAGAGAGAGACATACGTTACCAAAAAATCTAGTCCATGTGATGGGCTTGACCCACATGCATTTGAATTATATTTTTCCTCACGTTCATAGAGAATCTATTAGAGTACATTATTTCATTACCATTTTTCAAGCCACATCTTTCATTTCCAAATTTGGATATAAACTTAACTATCTTAATCTTATCCTTGATTATTTAATTTCCAAAATAACTTTCGACGACTACAAATAAGTCAACAGTTTTGACAAAGACATATAAGTAGCTGCAAGTTGCAATCCTCAAATAAAATTTTGCAAGTTAAATTCAATTACTCTGCCTATCCGGTTCCATTACGAAACGGCCTGTTGACGAAAATTCTAGAGTGTAGAGAAGATGTTCTTGTTGGGCCTATGACCGGATTAAAAAGCCCAACTAAAGTTCGGTTTATAGTTGGTACATAGAAGTAAAACAAAAACCGACCCAATTTAAGATTTTCCTGAAACCATTGAAAGATTCATTGAGCATTTTTATTTATTTTAAGTATTCGTGTTTGGAGAATCTGTCTATGTGACCAGCTTTCACAACCTTATGGATGAATTTTCCTCTTTGATTGACAAAAACAAAGAGTTGAGTTAACTTCAAATATATATATTTTTCTTTCAAATTGGTTTTTACGTCTTTCAAATTGGTTTCATAACCGATAATAACCAATTAACCATATAAAAAGTGAAATGAATGGTTTTTTTTTTTTCCTTTTTCAGATTAAGTTCTAAATTTTGTAGCCAAACCCTATCACGACCAAATTCTAAATTACAACATTACCCAATAAATACACGTATCAAAAATGGCTCCTACGACCCGAACTTAGTGTAGGTTCCAAGGTCAAATCCTGTTTGATGAAACTCTTCAGCTACAAGCTACAACCAGTCAATTCCTCCAACAACGGTCAACTTAAGCTTCTAAGAACCAACATTTTTCTCATGTTTATTATATACATCCAAGCAATCTTATCTCTCACAAAGAAAATACTTAATTTTTAAAGATAATAATAATGATCAGCAGCTTTAGAAGAAATCAAACAAAATGGCAAACTCAATATCCTTCAAATCATGGATTAATCCAATCAAAACACCAACAAAGAGTGTTAAGTCTATACATACACATTACATTACAACTATTATTCAGATTCCACATTTCATCTTCTTCTTCTTCTTCTTCTTCTCCAAATCTTACATAACTCAATTACACATAGAAAGAGAGAGAGAGAGAGAAGAAACAGTACCAGAATCTCTTGAGCTTCATTCTTCTTCGGCTTCTTCTTCTTGTCAATTCCCAAATCTCAAAAGTCTAAATTCTCCAACTGAATGTTGCTCTTAAGAGGCACATAATCTCCAAGATAACCACCAAGATGATCATACAAAACCGACTTATCGATCGTCTGGTGATGATAACTCTTGCAAACGTAATAAAACACACTCTGAACCAACAAACCCACAAGGTTCACCATCACAAGAACACCAACAAGCAGCCCACCAACAAGAGTCCTAGTCAAAGTCCCAAACTTTCCTCCTCCATGAACCACAATCGATCCGAAAGCAACTCCAATCAACCCACAAATCAAAAGGTAAACAAAAACCAACGTCATAGCCATCCTCGTTTTCCCTTTGAGAAGCTCATAAGCCTTTCTCATAGCAGCAATCCCATAAACAGGCTCAAGAACAGAGATCACACTACCTAGATGCCACAACGCAGTGAAATAGACATGAACACCGAAATAAAGCACAGAGATTACGATTCCGGCGATAAACGCTAGACCTAGACTGTTCAAATCGAGAGCTACGATGAGAATCACAAGGAAAACGAAGAAGACGGCGTTGTAAGCGAACATCAAGAGAGCAACCCAGAGGAAAGTGATCAAGAGTCTTTTGAAGACTTTGGGGATGGCGGAGATGGTGGAGGAGAAGGAGACTGGTTTTCCGGTGTAGAGAGAAGCGACGGTGAAGACCACGGCGGCGGTTGAGAGGAGAGAGAAGGCGAAGAGGAAGATTACGTAGCTGAACTGGAAGATGAGGAGGACGGTCCAGTCGTGACGGGAACGATCCGAGTTCGGCGGGTCGGACGAGTCGAGCTTGGCGAGGATCGGCTGAGTGAAGAGCGAGTGAGCGAGGATGGCGAAGGAGAGAGGGAAGATTAGGGATAGGGTTATGAAGTAGAAGGTTCTTGGAGATCGTTTCTTGATTGAGAACGATTCTTGAAGCAGTTGAGGGATCGTCAAGAACTGGAGCTCTTCTGGCTGGAGATCCATGGCGGAGTTTGATTGATTGAATCGGGAAAACAAATCGGAAGTCGGTGAAGGAGAGATGAAGAAACACCGACGGGTCAATTTCGAAATCTGAGAGAAAGATTTGAGATTTTTGTAATACCAAGAAGATGGAAAAAAATTGACGAAAATGACTTTTCTTGGAAACTTCTGGGAAACTCTCACAACACGTTTATGTTTTTTTGACCAGTTTGTCCCAATTTAACTAATTAATATATAATATTTATTTTATTGGAAAATCTGTAATGGGTCAAGTCTTCTTCTATGTGAACAATTCTCTTAACATGGTGTTGAGACGCCGATCATGGAACCAGTCTTAAGACTTTCAACTTTTTTTTTGTTTTAATATTTTAGTACGACTTTCTTATACCTATTTCTCTACTACGTACTTTACATTTTAGTTGTTTTTCTGAAACAATGTTGAAATTGTATGGTTCAAAGTTCTAGTCTTTTGCTTTAACAAATTCTTTTTTTTTAGTTGTTAATAAAAACAAAAAGTTTTAATTGTTTGTTTGTGTTTACTTTTTATTTATTTATGTTATTAAAGTATTTTTTTCCTAAAGGGTTTTTACGTTTCTGAGTTCTGACAGTAGAAACTAAAAAAGAGGGGAACGTTAATAAGTCCTTTTAATACGACCTTACTAGAAAAAGAATTAACCATCAGAATGAAGTTATGATATTTCTTTTTTAGGTTTGTATAAGATTCTTACTTGCTAGTTTATCACATAGTTTTTTTTTTTTCAAAGTCTATCTTGTAGTCCAAAAACTTATTTTATAGGTTCCCATTTATAGTAAAACAACTAATAAAGATTGTGATATAATGCTTTTCTTCCACTGAATCGCAGGTGCAGGGAGATCACATGGACTGATGGTCCCAACGGTTAAATGTCGACATCAACTAGTTATAATTCAGGTTCAAACATATTAAATATTAATTTGCATAATTAATAAATTGAAGATTATTCTGATGATTACTGAAGTTATAACTTTTTTTGGTTTTTACAGAAAGTATAGCTTCACTTAAGGAAATAGAACTTACAACTGTCATCTTGAATTATAAGATAGATCAAATATTGAAGCATATAAGAACTATCCCACAAACACATACTGTATATCTATATATCCTCGTATATTTTCAACATTTTTTGGTTTAGTTATAGTTTCAATTTTTTTTTTTTTTTGATGATTCAAGGGTCCCAGGCCGGGGCCCATACATCCCCTGGAGTTTGGAATGATCATGTGAATGCTTCGGTGGCCAGCACTTGAATTCGGGTGGCGGAAGTCACAGCCGTGACTCCTTTACCACCAGGCCACAAGCCATGGTTTTATAGTTTCAATTTTGTAAAAAAAAATCTAATAAATGGAAAAGACCGGTCCTTGGTTATACTTTCAACTTTTGTTTTGGTTTAGTTAAATTTTTTTTTGTTTTGTATAAAAGAAGAAATGTAACAAATGTACAAGACCGGTCTAATCGGATGTGTTTTTGCCTCTTGATCAGTCGGCAATGTAAATCAGACTACAAAAATATGTGGTTTGGCTTGCGTTTTCAAGCCACATTATAAGAAAATAATAAAACGTATATCATCAAAATATTGAATAAATTTAGTAAACATAGTAAAATGCGTTTTCCTAATTCTAAGCATATCTTAGCACAAACTAAAAAATGAAATATGTTTTAAAGTACCATTTATTTACCTTCAAAAGTTCATTTATCATGTATAGAGAATAATGAAAACCTCATACATATGAAAATTGCAGTCTATATATATAAATAGCAACGATTCATCTCAAGGTCTCATTTCCTAAAAAAAAAAAAAAAAAGCAACCATATTTCTCTCTCTCCCTCTCTCCCTCTCTCGTCTCTCCCTCTCTCCCTCTCTCGTCTCTCCCTCTCTCCTTCTCTCCTTCTCTCCTTCTCTCCTTCTCTCCTTCTCTCCTCTCTCGTTTTGCATTCTCGGGGAATTAGGGTTTTAGAAAGATCGATTGAAGATGAGGAAAGGAAAGGTAGTAATAAAAAGGCTAGAGGAGAAAGTAAAAAGACAAGTGACTTTCGCAAAGAGAAGGAAGAGTCTAATGAAGAAGGCACATGAATCTTCTGTTCTCCGTGATGTCCCCATTGGTCTCATCATCTTCTCCCAATCCAACAAGCTCTACGATTTCTGCTCCCACTCCACCAGGTTTTTATTTATGGACAGATCGATATATCTATATGTATATAACCATGTATATATATATATATTTGTCATGGACTCATGATGCATATATATGTATGTTCTTGTTTTGGTGGAATAAAATAAATGAAAAGAAAGGCTCTTTAACATTGATAGAAATCTATACCATCATCACTGGTTTCTTCTTTATTTTGTTTTTCTTTGATTTATCTAAGAAATGAGATGATTCCCAAGAAATGAGATGATTAATCATTTAAGTTTTGCTTCTTATTTAGGTTCACTCATACGCAAGTATGATGTGTTTTTTGGTCATCTATTTTTTTTTTATTATTAATTGGTATCATATATAACTATATATATTTTCTTGGTTTAAATATTTTTTTTGTGAAGTCTATAAAATTCAATCAAAGAAATAAAAGATATCGTCTGATAAAAAGATATGTTCTAGGTTTAATCCTAAGGAATGTTGTGATTTTTTACTTCCGTTAATTAACATCTTCTGTTTCAATAAATTTCCAATTTTAATTTGATTTTTCAACATCAGCATGGAGAATCTTATCATGAGATATCAAATGGCAAAAGAAGGTCATACCACTGCAGACCACAGTTTCCACCCAGTAATTAAATTTCTTTTAATTTCATGAATTACATATATGATTATAATAATATTTATAGGATCATGGTTCAAATTGCGAGGAGACGAAGGAAGCAATGACGAGAGAAATGGAGAATCTTAAAACGAATCTTCAATTGTACGGAGGACATGGCTTGAGCCTCTTAACCTACGACGATCTCCTTCGTTTTGAGCTCCAACTTGAATCTTCTCTCCAAAATGCTCGAGCTCGTACGGTACCGTATAATATACTTTTTTTTTTTGAAAAAACCGTACGTATTATACACTTTCTCTATACACATACATTTAATAGTTAAACGACATTTGCATGTCTATATATTAGATATATAATACGTATATAATTTCTTGATGAATTTTCAAGAATTTATATTTGGTTTTCTTGGGAAAAAAGTTTTGATTTTGTCTTAATCTTTTTGTTTATCACGATCTTTTATTTTTGTTTGCTAAACATTTATCACGATCTTTTTTCTGGGTGTTAATCTTTCTATTAGTTTATAACGGTTCATGTATCATCAGCACCACCAAAAGGACGGGCCTAAGCTTGAAAAGGAAATGTGAGTTTTTGCCATTGGTATTTTTCTAATAAATCTGATTATAACTGTTTGGGAAAAAGTATTCAGTTCGTTCGAAGAGTCTACGGAAAACAAGGAGAATTGGAGCTTTGTTTATTATTGAGTAAACGTTAGTAATAACAGAGTTGGAACAACAAGTATCCGCAAGGTGTGAGGTTTCTGCTAACTACTTCTAAGATTTCTCAAAATATAGTTTGCAGGAAGCGTTTTCTCTCTGTTATTGCTCTTGATTCTTGGATCTCTTTCTTCATTCACCTCTTCTCTTCTTATATAGGAGATCCATTACGTTATTCTTCATCCCTTTTGGAATAGGAATCTCGAATATAT
>OVAY01001919.1:0-23052 GCA_900406395.1 Kernera saxatilis | reverse complement strand
ACCAAAATTGGGTAATTAACACGGTAAGGAACTATCGAACATATGAAATACTATAGAAATCCTTAACATCAGATTTCTAAAACAATTTTGAAATGGACGAAAAGGAACTTGATTTTCTAAGAGAAAAATATTTTACGAAGAGAATCTACAAGATTGTGTATTTTTTTTGTTTGATCTGTTAAATTATTTAAAAATAATTTTTAATTTGTTGTCATATTATAGTATTATACAAACGATTGCAGTGACTAGAAACACGATAAACAATTTTATGGAGCAACTGTCTTTTTCATTTACTCAATTTAATTTTTACATATACTTTTAGTTTGAAAATAAAAAGGAAAAAAAAACACACACAAGTAGTGACACATCCGGTTCAATAAACCGTCCAAATTACCGGTTCAATAAACCGTCCAAATTACCGGTTCAATCTAACTTAACCGATTGATCCGAGCCTGATTCGTAAAACCTTTGTGTCTTTAACATCAGACAGAAGCTCAAATTCTCCGACTGTTTTGTTTTCTCTTGGCTTCTTCGATCGACCGAAGCCCTAGAAAGAAAAAAAAACACACGTAACAATGGAGGACGCCGATGGCCTCAGCTTCGATTTCGAAGGCGGTCTCGATTCCGGACCTGTACAACCCACGGCTTCAGTCCCTGTTGCTCCGCCTGAAAACTCTTCCTCCGCCGCTGTTAACGTAGCACCGAGCTACGATCATTCTGCGGCGACGGTGGCTGGAGCTGGGAGGGGAAGAAGCTTCCGGCAGACTGTTTGCAGGCACTGGCTTCGAGGTCTGTGTATGAAAGGCGACGCCTGCGGGTTTCTCCATCAGTACGATAAGGCTCGTATGCCAATCTGCCGGTTTTTCCGGTTATACGGTGAATGTCGAGAGCAGGATTGTGTGTATAAGCATACCAATGAAGATATCAAAGAATGCAATATGTATGCACTTAAAACCACTTCTATTCCGTTTCAATTCCATGCTTTTTAAGTAGAAGATTGAATCCTCTTATGGATTTAGGGATCTTGTCAAATAATGAATTTGATGCTAAGAGGGATGCAATGATTGTCTGTTTTTGTTCTGTTATGAATGAGATTGTGTTGATTCTTATTTTGGTCAGCTGTTTGCTTACAGATGGTGTCTTGCTATTGTATTGGCAGGTACAAGCTGGGATTTTGTCCCAATGGTCCTGATTGTCGGTACAGGCATGCGAAGCTTCCTGGACCTCCACCTCCAGTTGAGGAAGTTCTTCAGAAGATACAACAATTGACTTCATACAATTACGGGCCAAATAGGTTCTACCAACCACGAAACGTTGCTCCACAACTAGCAGATAAACCTCAGTTGCAAGTTCCAACGCAAGGCCAGCCACAAGAATCAGGTAACTTGCAGCAGCAACAACAACAACAACAACAACCTCAGCAATCACAAAACCAGGTCAGCCAGACTCAGATACAAAACCCTGCTGACCAAACAAACAGAACATCTCATCCTTTGCCGCAAGGGGTAAATAGGTGTGTTCAGAGTCCCAAGGTTTTTAATTGGGTTATGTAAACTATGTTTCTGTATATCTATCAAGACGTTGTTATTGGTCCGTTATCGAGACATTGGTTTCTTATAAGGGCTTTGATCACACTTTATAATGTAACTAGTTATTTGCAAGTTCAGAACTTCTAAACTTTATATATATAGATACATATATTACTTCATGTTATATCATCTACCTGATTTTAGGATACTTTTCTTTGATAGTTAGATCAATTTCAGGGATTCTGTTTTACCAAAAAATTGTTTAATCTGAAGAAAAACAAAATCGACCTGCTTTCTGGGCCGGCTTTGCACTCTGATTTTTCTTTGAGGATTACCAGTCTTCTCTTTCCATCAGGCCCCCTTCTTCATTCAGCTAAAATGTGGGAGATAGGCTTTGCAAATGGTGGTATACATATACTGGTTTTTGTTAATATTTTATTTTGTAGTTGGCAATAATCTTTAGAGGTTTATGCTATATAGAAGCATACCAAAAGTTTTCTTTTATTTCAGTAAAGTTATTATAATGCTATATAGCACCATTTTGTTGTTTATTTAGTGCTCTGCTCAATTGCCTAATTGCCAGAGGTTTCCAGCAGGACTCCTGCGTCTGTAAGAGTCTTGTTTTCTCTTGTTATTTCAGGTTAATAAATTATACTAGCAAACATTGAATGACTAGCTGTTTGTGAGCAGTTTTGATTACTGCTAAAGGAGGTCCGAAATTGTTTTGTGTTTGTCGTGATCTTGTTCAGATATTAGTAAGATGTAGCTATATCTTCCGGAATCATTATCTGAAGAAGGATGTATTTCTTCAAACATTGTTTAGGGTTTCAGCTTTCGAAGATGCTCATCTTGACTGCTCGATATTATAGTTTGATGTAATTGCTGTATGTTTGATTTTGTGGATTCGTTAACTGTATATATCTATGCCTTATGCTAGATTCTTACTATTCACCGGTCATCCCTAATATATTTTAGAATCTTGGTTTTTCAGGTATTTCGTAGTTAAAAGTTGCAATCGAGAAAATTTTGAATTATCTGTGCAACAAGGAGTATGGGCTACACAAAGGAGCAATGAAGCTAAACTTAATGAAGCTTTCGACTCTGTAGAAAATGTGATCTTGATATTTTCTGTCAACCGGACCCGGCATTTCCAGGTAGATTATTGGGTTAATAAACATTAGCTACTGTAAGCCTATTGTGTTGACAGATACAAATTCCCTATTCATCTGTATCAATGGTTGCCTTTCTGTAATTTCCTTCTCCATAGGATTGTATTCGGTAGGCAGTGTTATGATTCCAAATAACTTTGTTTCACATGATGCTATAGGGATGTGCTAAGATGACATCCAGAATTGGTGGTTACATTGGTGGAGGAAACTGGAAACATGAACATGGAACTGCACAGTATGGCCGGAACTTTTCAGTTAAATGGTTAAAGGTAAACTGTGTGGCTAAGCTTTCCCTATAATCAATAGTCCCTCTTTTCTCTGAGTTCCGGGTTTATTATAGTTCTTCTCGATGCATTTGAGCCTATGTCTGGTGCTATATTCTAAACGGTAGAGTCTTGCTTGAAAGGTCACTGTGCCTTTTTACACCACCAATCCCAACACACCTTCCCACTTTTTTATTTCTCGGGTATCGGTTCTGCTGTGGTTAACAATGAGCTCTGTCACATGCTACTTAGAAAAGTAAAGGGAATGATTTCATAATTCATGCAGTAACATGACTTCTATGAGTGATTGTAATTCTTACTTTCGTAGTTGTGCGAACTGTCCTTCCACAAAACTCGGAATTTGAGGAACCCTTACAACGAAAACTTACCTGTGAAGGTACGTGGAACTTCTCACTATGTTTTAGGTCTTCTATTTGGGAATGGTATCGTTTGTTAGATACAACTCATGATAAATAAGGATGTGTATGTCAATACACTGGCTGCAATGGCTGAATTGTCTCATGTTGACCTCACTTGCACAGTTACACTAATATTTTGCCAAGTCAATTACAAGTTACTACTGATGCATGGTTACTATTAGCTGATGGTCGTTTAATTTAGTATTTTTTTTAGTGTTTGCTAGTTACCTTCATCTTATTCTTTTGGTTCGATGACTGTAGATAAGCAGAGATTGTCAGGAGTTAGAGCCCTCCATTGGTGAGCAGCTGGCTTCTTTGCTTTATCTTGAACCAGATAGCGAGCTTATGGTACACTCTCTTTTTGTTACTTTCTTGTGTTTCTTTAATGGTTCTTAAGCGTATAATTTATAACTAAGCTCCTAAGCTCCATGTGCTCTTTTATTGGTTACTTGGGTTTCTTCTAGGATTTTTTTTTCATTCTGTTGCTTCATCATGGAGTGGACTATTAACATTCGTTTTTCCATGAATCCAAGGTAATCTCAATAGCTGCGGAAGCCAAACGAGAAGAAGAAAAAGCAAAGGGTGTGAATCCAGAGAGCAGAGCTGAGAACCCAGCAGACATCGTCCCGTTTGAAGACAACGAAGAAGAGGAAGAGGAAGAAGATGAAAGTGAGGAGGAAGAAGAGAGCATGGTGGGCGGTCCTCAAGGCAGAGGAAGAGGCAGAGCAATGATGTGGCCTCCTCAAATGCCTCTAGGACGCGGAATCAGACCAATGCCTGGAATGGGAGGTTTCCCTCTCGGGGTAATGGGCCCTGCCGATGCATTTCCCTATGGACCCGGCGGTGGTTATAATGGTATGCCAGATCCATTTGGTATGGGTCCAAGACCCTTTGGACCATATGGACCGAGGTTTGGTGGTGATTTCAGAGGACCCGTTCCCGGGATGATGTTTCCTGGTAGGCCTCCGCAACAGTTTCCACATGGCGGTTATGGTATGATGGGAGGAGGCGCGGGACGTGGCCCGCATATGGGAGGAATGGGAAACAACGCTCCTCGAGGAGGCCGGCCAATGTATTATCCACCACCACCACCGACAACAACATCATCAGCACGTCCTGGCCCCACCAACAGGAGAACACCTGAGAGAAGCGATGACAGAGGAGTGGGAGCGGATCAACAGAATCAGGAGACATCACATGAGATGGAGCAGTTTGAGGTTGGAAACAGTCTGAGAAACGAAGAGAGTGAAAGTGAAGACGAAGACGAAGCTCCAAGACGATCAAGGCATGGAGAAGGAAAGAAGCGTCGGTGAGAAACTCCCTTCCAAAGGTTCTATCTTGAGACTTACTACAAGCTTACTATTTTTCCAAAGTTTTTGCTCGTCAATGGGATTCAACATTTGAAATCTTCTGTATTTTCTGACAAGAGTTGTTACTTGTTTATACAACGCTCACGCAGCGTGTTTAGTGATTGCTTGAGTTCTTAATTCATGATTTAGGAGGGCCTTTTGAAAAGAACACAAGACCAAAGTAGTCTTAAAACTGTACATAACAAGCCACAGCAATTAATTATTATATAGTTGCCTATTGTAAACTATGTTATGAATATTAAAGAGACTATGAAAAGAAAACAATACCAAAATTAGTCTTTAAACTGCAGCAATCACATTTTTTCGTTTCACCTCTGTTTAATAATCCAAGTATGAACTTTACATTCTGTAATTTTGAAAATTTTTAAAACAATGAAAAATGATAAAATTAGTGAGCGGTAACCATAGGTCTAATATGAATCTGATTTATCTCAAAATTTTCCAAAAACCAGGAGATCGCAACAGCATTAACCATGAGAGGGAAATGTATTGAATTGTCTCAGAATACAACCTCTGAAATGTTCTATCTGCACACAAAAATAAATAAAAGAACAGAGAGAAAGTGAAGAACTAGCAAGAGACCACATAAAAAAAAAACACTATAGCTCGCACTCTCGCAGGAATATTCAATTCAATTCTTTTCAACAAAATGGAATTCTCTGTACTACAAGAAAAAATAAATATATATAAACTGTAAAAATTGTATATAGAGGAGAGAGAGTTTGGGAGAGGAAGAAAAAACTGACCTTTGAAGGGCTGGCTCTTTCTTTGATGTTCTTGGTGGTATAAAATGAGATATGAAACTATGTAAACAAAGTTACAACATCTCTGTGATACCCTCTTACAATCAACATCCTTGGGACATTCTCCACCAGCAAATCCATATATTCCATGTAGAAATACGCCGGGTGGTTCAATGGAGGCGGCGGGAGACTAACCAGAACCACTGCAGCCATCCTCGAGTAACTGAGTATGGTCGAGTTCAGTTTCAG
Organism: Kernera saxatilis; assembly: GCA_900406395.1. Taxonomy (NCBI): domain Eukaryota; kingdom Viridiplantae; phylum Streptophyta; class Magnoliopsida; order Brassicales; family Brassicaceae; genus Kernera; species Kernera saxatilis. The sequence goes on along the minus strand of OVAY01001919.1, from coordinate 17,310 downwards.
CATTGTGTATAGAAACTTCTCCACCTGTTGCTCATTTACCACCATCTGTTTTCCATTCGCCAACAACGGAGTTGAACCTTGTCTCTTGATCTCTCCTAAGTAATCTGAGATTCGTCTCTGTGCAGCATCAAAAGCTTCCAATGAATCTTCTTGGCTGTTTCCTTCGGATCTTATGTCCCATGATTTCATCGTGACCACGATTACTTCCGCTTGCATTCTGAGATCGTAGAGAAACTTCTTCACGTCGGCTTTGAGTGCTTCCGCATCTGAATCCTCTTCAGCTATGCAAAAGAGCTGGATTTTGCAGCTCTCGAAGCTTTCTTTTGTAAGAAGAAGCTGTGAGAGAAGAAGCATGAGACCACCGTCTCTCACAATCCAGTACAGGTCGATTGTTCCGTACTGTCTTTGGTACTCGTTTGGCCACTCGTCTAACCCTTTGATGATGACAACTGCTTTGTTTGCTGTTATGCAGTCGTTGATTATCCCAACAAATGTGGATGGAATCTCTGTTAGATTTTCTCGGCGCCAGATCTCAGGGTACCGCATTACCACGATGTTGGGTTTGAGATTTCCGAGTCCCATCGTCTGGATGATCCCACGGAACCCTTCAGTCATGTTTGGGGCTACTACGATTTCAGCTACACCTTCACAACGCTTATACTCAATGTAGGTGGCTAGTTGTTTGCAGGCTTCCTTTGCTTCTTCAGCACATTCATAGTAGTCCCCATCTAGAATCGAGACAAAGATCGACATTCCACGACCTTTTTTCTTCATACAGTTGGCAAAATCAGCCAGCTTAGGGTGGCACGGAACATTTTCTGGGAGCTGTCCCCACGGTCTGCAGAAAACAAGGGGAATTGGATACCAGTTCTTGGGGTGCACTTGATTTGCTGCAATTAAGAGAAAAGACAGTTCATGAGATATGGAACAAAATAGATACAGTTCGGTGTAGTGACACTTTGAGAATGTAGATTATATAAACCCGTTGGTTACAGGCTTACGCGTACCTCCGAGTGACCTGAGACTACGAAGGGCCAACTGAAAATATGCACTCTTGAAACCATCTCCCCAGTCCCCGGCCTTTCCTTTTAGCCCAACGTATTTGTATATAAGACTTGCAAGCGCAATGGCAACCACAGTGAATGACCAAGAAATCAAGAACATGATCACTGCAACAGTAGAGAAAAAAAGGAAATATCAACAAGAGTCTTTACAATAAGACATCTCAAGCTTCAGATGAGATAAGTTACGAGGTAGAATCAATTAGAATTTGTTTTATAGAAATGGACTACATAGGAAGACTGTATGAAAGACACTCTCCAGTGAGTATTTGAAAATTCATACCTATGCAAAGTGATGCTCCAACAAAAGAAAGGCTCCAATGATGGTATTTCCACCGTGGCCGCCAACTTGGAGCATCAAGAAGATCGAGCAGGAAACAAGACAAGTTTACTCCCGAATAGCATAAAAGATAAAACATAGTCACAGTTGGTGTGATAAGATCCAGATTTCCAATAACAACACATCCGATGCAGATCAAAGCTGTGAAAAGCGTCGCTATGTGAGGTTCACTAGTATCTGCGACTTTAAAATAATTCAGGATGGGGAGAATATCATCATTTGCTATAGCGGCAAGTAACCTCGGGGCCCCTGTCAAACTCTGGAGAGCAGCCCCTAAGGTTGAAAGGATGATTCCAACGTGAACAATGGCAGGAAAAGGCCAAGCAATTGTAGCAGTAAGTAACCTGCAATATAGGAATATATTCATTGCATATAGTTCAGGATGTAGCTAGGAGTTGAAGTGCTAAAAGAACAGGTCTCTGCGAACAGTATCAGACATGCTAAATCTATTCTGACGTATAAACTATGAAAAGTACAGCTTTTGTAGCCCCCTAGTAGTTTTGTGTAGTATATTCAGAACATGAAGCCATTTTTAGTTTCTTTCAAGTTTAACCATGCTAAAGACAAGAAAGTGCAAGTGAAGTGGTTTTTGCATTTCCTCCAGGACACTTCTGCCTAACAAAATACAACAGTTGTGAAACAAAAAAAAAGAAACCACACGAGGAGTAATGCCGTTACCTATCAGTCAAAAGTTTGTCACGGGTTGCAACAGCTCCAAAAAACAACACAGAGATCAAATATAGTGAGGTGGTGGTCAGGGTGGCAGCCAACGTTCCAACAGGAATTGATCTTTGTGTGTCTTTCAGTGAAGCAGATCGATTTGAACCAGCCATAATTCCTGTTACAGCAGGGAAAAATAGACCCACCAACTCACTGAAAAAAAACCAAAGAGAAGGGTAAAAGAAATTTCAGAGTAAAAATTGAACAGCTAAAATTATTTCATTAACTTAAAACAAAGACTAGAGTTTTACTATCATAAGTAACACAATTTCTGGAAGTGACTCACTTGAAACTCCAGTACGTGCCTCCAGTTGGATCAGGAATTCCCGCATTATTTGTCATCTGATAAGCAGAACTCCAGTTATCTTTAAAACTTTTTAAACGCAAGCCCGTAATTCCAGCTGTTCAAATCATAACAAGGGAACAAAAGGAAGTTTAACAATTTGGGGAAACATTAACTCGATGACTATTTCCAAAAATATCCAGAAACGGCTTACTGTCAGGATAATCTGTCTTTGCCAAAAATATCCCGATGAATATGCAGAAGATGGAGAGCAAAACGGGTACGAGGAAAGCAGGGGCAACCCGATTGATCATCTTCACGCCGCCAAACACAATGAAGCATAGAAGGATAGTCACAACAATTCCATAAATCTGCAAGTCATGTGAGTTTGGGCTTTGTATTGATTCGGCAACTGCTGTTCCATTAACCTTTGTGATAGTTTCTGCCATTAGAAATGAAACACAGCTAAAGACAAAATGCAAATTGTAGGCTATTGGTTATGTCCTCAGGGAAAACAAGTAAACTATTTGTTACATAAAATTCAGAAGTTGGTAACCAATAATATAATTCTTGCAAATCCTGGATTGCATATACGCTTTGCTACTTCCAACAAATTGATGAAACAATTCTCTGGCATCAAGACTAGCATGATAAAGTGGTGGCTTAGATAAGAATAATACAGGAGATAAAAACACTGAAAAGTTACTAAGGGTTGCTAGATGTGCTACTAGCCCTTTGCTTTTAGTTCACAGGTTTCAATTCTTACAAGTTTGTTTTTTTGGTAACAATGTTAAGTATCAATTCTTACAAGTTCCACAGTAATACCTCTAAAAATCCCAGCAGCAGGGAACGCTTTCAGAAAAGTCTCCACAGCACCCAAAACGTACCTTCCATGATAAGGAGGAAAGCAGATAAAGTAGTTATTAGAAGCAGTTGCCAACCATGTGAAACTGAACCGAGCACCAGCAAGTTAAAGCAATGAGTGTCAAGCTTAAGAATTTCTCCAAGGGAGTTTCCTTGAGAGGATCAAGGATTTACACTTACAGAGCTCCAGCAACTGCATTGCCAAGGAAGAAGCATAAACCTATGCTAATCCCAACCTCCGGACCAAGAGCGCGACCAATGAGGTAATATGGTCCTCCACCCTGGAAGTAATATAAAAGTTATTACAGAATAAACTTGATGTCCTAACTATTGTTCAATTACAAAAGAAAGAGAAAAACATTGGGCTGACAACTATGGACCAGATACCCAACGGAAGGAGATATATCTTTAACTATGATTACACAGATTTATTCAAAGAAAATTCGGGTGATATAACAGAAAAAAGAATTACCTTCATTGCTCCATTTGTCGCAATAGCACTCAAAGATATTGTCGTCAAGAATGTACATGTTCCACAGAGCAATACCAATACTAGGCCTTGCCCGATACCAGCCATGCCAACAATCCTGAAAATTGAACAGATTAAGACAGGCCAAGTTGACTTTGCAGTCTGTTGTGCAACATCAAGGACTTTGCAGTCTTACCATGTGAAACGGATATAGTATATAATTCCTAATATGTTTTGCAAGCAAGGAACGAAAACTCCCATCATTGTACCCATCTTGAGAGCAGGCTGCAAAAAGATGCATATAAAGTAACATCATGGAAAACCATAAATGCAGCAATAGATGATGCTTATATTTATAAGATCCTTACAGAAAACAATGAAAGAAACTCGCCAGACTAGAACCTAAGAAAACCTTGCTTTTGCATGCACCATAATAGACAGAGTCAACAACAGAACAATGAAGAAATTTTCAGACGAAGTAAAACCATCTAATCATCCTGAGACAATGATTGCCAAACAAAAAGCAGCAAAAAATTCAGATAAAGGAATGCAATCTTTGCAAATAACAGATTATACTTCAGTACTGAAAATTTTCGCCCATCACAGCTTATAAATTGTTTATAAACGTTTCCAAACAAACAAGGAGAGAAAACTGGAGGAGACAAGGGGTAGTTCTAGTGCATGACCCTTGGACTCCTGGCGTGTCACTGCATCGCCAGTGGCCCAGTGTTAAGAGAGGTATTAAATTTTAATTTATTTTTCTAATGTTCCCTAAATTCTCTCGTATACCTCTCTTGCCTCAAGCCTGATGTGACTTGAAGTTTTTTTATTAGAGAAAAACAGAGAGAAGTGCTTGATCGGAACAGCCTGGCAGAAATCATCAATTGTATGATTTACAAAGCAGTGAGAAGCTAATGGGAATAGGAAAATACCTTTGGGTGCCCTTGCGTGATGGAGATATCCTCCCCATCTCTAGGGCTAGATGGTGCTGGAATTTGCTCCCCTGTCATACTGAAAGCGATATTCATTACATTACCACATGTACAATTAAGGGAATATGTGTGTTCGCATAGCAAATGACATATATTATGTGCAAGAAAATATCGAACATTGAAAACATCAACTTTCATTGAAAAACTAAACTGCTGATTAATTAAATGTAAAGCGTAAGATGCATTTACGCATTAGGAGGATTAAAGAGAGTTCCTTACTATTTTATAGTATAAAAAAAAATTAAAATTAAAGAGACAATAGTAGTTAAGAATCACCAAGAACAACACAAAGCAATAGAATGCACATCAGTGTTATTACAGAACCATGAATCTTATACATAGTCAGGGGAAACAATAGACCAGGTTCAAAGAAGCAGGAAACTTCTATTGAATGTTTCCATTGATTCAGTTCAGACCAAAAAGACCCGGGTGAACAATGAAAGGAAGAGATCATTACCAGTAATTTCTAACTACCATTTAATGCAGTATATGAACGCCGGTTCATCTTTCTAATGTACATTTCTAAATGTAAATAACAATTAAGATCGCATATACCTCTTCAAACCAAGAATGTTCACAAGTGAATCGAATCCAAATAATTCCAGCTTGGATTCCTTCTGATGGCCATTGACTCCATCTTCTAGTCTTGGCCCCTCCCTTGCACTAGCGCCCCCCTCTCCTGGTGCAACTACTTTTATGTTCCTGTCAAAAACCTACAAATGTGAGACACTCACGATGAAAAAAGTGAAAAGACTGAAACATTCAACATTTCTTTCCAAGGTAGATTTTGGAATATTCCACGCCCAAAGATTCTTTACACTAGAAGATCACCTTTGAGGATTCTCTTTAGGAGCAGCAAGAAAGCAACCAAAAAATTAATTCTTATTTAGACTTATGCAATCCATTTACCAATGTGACCAACTTCAGCCACAACTGGTGACTGAAGCAAATGTAAAACAATTTTCTTTTTAAATGTGAATCTTATTAAGCAAACGTCACTTTCAACATCAAATAGTCGGAGAATCTTAAGCTTTAAGAAACGAATTCCACCCGTTCAAAAGGGAACTACGAAAGGAAAAATCTAAACAACCTGGCAAGCCGAAAAATCGTAACAACGAACCAAATTGCATCCCATTTTCTACTGATCAGTACATAAAAACGTCATCTTCATCAACGAAACTGTCCAAATCCTTAAAACACTTTAGGAGCGTGATCAGTAGACAAACAAGATTGCGCTACACCAAACGAAAACGAAGTTCCCAAAATCACTGGTGAATTTTATAAAATAAGGAAGGGACCCAATAAGAAATTACTTGAGGGTGGAGGAAGAGGGAGATCCAGGATCGATGGAGGACATTTCGACAACCGCCCTATCGTGCGCCACCACCGGCCTGTATTTTCCTCCGCCGAGACGCAGTCCTGAACGGAATTCCTCTTCGCCAGTACCGCCAGCTTCTTCAATGTCGCCTCTATCCATTTCTCCCGCCGAATCTGGACAGATCCCTTTCTCCTCCTTTCAACAATGAGAAGGATACCTCGGCTGAATCAGAGATCGGAGAGTTTGAAAACTGACGAGAACTGAGATCGAGAGTCGACGAATTAACGGAAAAAAGAGAAATTCAGAAGAAAAAATAAAGTTACGAATTCAGATTTCAGAGAAAAATTAAAATATTATAAACGGAGGAAATTAAAAAAAAAAATCCCAAAAAAGTGAAGAAAATGAAATTATAACTTGGGCTTTTTAATTGGGTCAAGCTGGCGGCTGAATTGTCCTTCGATTCCTTAGCATAATAGTCTTGGTCAGTTCAAGTCTTCAAGATTTTATTTTTTAATAAACCAATTTTGTTAACTCCAATAAACCAGTTTAAGCATTCCCTTAAAACCAATTTAAAAAAACTAAATTACATATCCCCCTCCAATTAGGGAAAAAATTGCATTCACATTAATTAAAGGCTTATTAACGTATATCAATAAATTTGAAACTCCTCAAAAGGAATAATCAGGAAAACTCTCTGATGAAATAATCTTCTTGAATGAGAAATTAAAAATAATAATATTGCTCCTAAATGAGAAAAACAAGTTGATAATATTGTTACTATCTTATAAATCTTCCGGTCGTCAAGATTAATAAAAAAAATAAGTTGATAATATTCTTTATCAGCAATATTTGATTTTTTCTCACTTTCTTAGAAGTTCAAATTTAAATTAAAAAAAAAAAAAAANAAAAAAAAAAAAAAAAAAAAAAAAAGAGAAAAGAGTTGGTAGTCAAAGTTACAAAAAACAATTAAAGAAAACATAAGAGCAACCACTTCACTACAAATGCACACAATTTAACAATGGAAGCTCTCTCTCTCTTTTTAGCTAATAATTAAAAATCCCAAAACACAGTAAACTGGACATTTTAACCGTGGAAATTTACCATTTTCACCTTTCGGAACTAATGCTCGAAGCTTTCTTATGCTTCCCACGACGTTCTTTGACATCTTTTAGCGTCTCTATCTTCACATTCTCATTGTTAGACTTCGACACAGATCCTTCTTGTGCACTGCACATTTGATGCGACTTCAGCTTAAAACCGAACCCCAGTTTCTTAGACACGTTTTCCCATGTTTTGCTACCCCCTCCACCGCTTCCCGAACCGCCACCTTTTGTCGTCTTGCCGAGTTTCTCAATCTCCTGTCTCATATTGGAACATTCTTTCTCTAACTCGCAAACCCGCATTCTCATACTGTCCATTCCCACTTTTAGGACTTGATTCTCTCTAACTGCTGTTGCCCATCCTCCTCCTCCTCCTCCTTCGGTTGATCCTCCTGCAAATCCTCCGCTTCTTAACTGTCTTGATCCGCCATCGAGGTTGTCTGAAACCAGGAAGCATCCAGCTACAGAGGTTCTGAGCTGAAGCTGCTCAAAGAAGAGGACTTGGACGATTATTCTTAGTGGTAATCTCTCGTTCTGCGCCGCGTGTGTGCAAGCTTCTAAAGAGAGCTTCTGGCAATCTAACAACCTGCATAGATTCTCTCTTTCTGTTTCCGCTAACCATGGATGATGCTGCGAATCATCAGAAGAAGAAAAGAAAAACTTAATGTGTCTGTGTTTAAAGAAAACCTATATTTTAGAAGATTGATGGGTTTTTTTTGAGTCTTACCTTAAGATAAATGTCTATTGCGCGATAGAGTCCGTCATCTAAGAGTCTTGCATATTCAGGAACAGAAGCGGCTAAAGCTTGGAACTTTGGAAGCTTGAGGTTGACATCAGGAGCAACTTCGGCTAGATACCCATCGATCAGCTTTGCAACCGCTGTCATTGGTGTTATTGACTGTGGGGATCCGATCAAATTCCCGTCATCTACTGAAGAACAAGGAGAGCCAGCCCCACCGGGCATAATCTGATCCGTCCCAAGAAAATGGTCCAAGATCCTTTGCACAGAGTCAACGTCGTATAGAGTCTCCATAGTATGTGAAAAGCTAGGCATTACAAGATCTTCCAACGCCGCCTGGTCAAGCTGCATACCTATCCTCTTCTCCAAATTCGCTATGCAACCCGGACTAGCTTTCAAAATCTTGGCGATTCGGAGCATGTCGACGAAAAACTTGGTCGGAACTAAACCTTTTTGCATACGGAGAAGCTCCTGGATCTCTTCAAGCAAGTGCTTCTGCTCTTCCTCAGACAGTACATTCCCCGAGCCTAAAGGTGTGCTGAAACGGCCACTAGATTCAGCTCCACCGCGTCGCCTTTTTAAGCCAGGCAAGTATTTTCTTGTGTAATAGGTTAGGGAACCAGCAATGATGTCTTCTCTTATGCCTCGGGAATCCATCATCGTAATAAGTCTCTTAAAAAGAGGAAAACTAAGCATCGACGCATCCTCATACCACCAATCTGAGCTAGTATGTTTAGGTCTAGCCCCGGTGCTTATCCCGTTCCATAAAACACTGCCTCCTGGACTCTGCATGGGCCCACCATGCTCTACTACTGGCCATCCAAACAAGTTTGGGTCTGTTGATGCTCTCATGGCTAGTGACTCGATGCATTTCTTGGTAATGTTCAATTCATCAGCATACTCGAGGACCTCATCGCAGCTTTGAAGCGCTTTTATTGAATCTTTCCAGCTTTTGAGGACCACTTGATTGAAAAAAGTTTCGGTTTGAGAAATAAGATTTCCTTCCCCAAACTCTTCCGTCATTTCGAGATGCTCAGCAGCACATCTGAGGTATACAACATTAGAAGCAGTGAGTTCGAGCTTCACACCATAGCAGAACTTGGCGACTAGTTCAAACGTTTTGTCTCCGCCAGGAAGATCAGAAATCTCAATGAGACATTTATCATCCCCTTCTTTTGATGCCTCCGCAATCCTTCTTTCCATGACTCCACTTCTAGAGAGCAAGGGAAACTGCATATAGCAAAAATATAAAAGGATATAAGATATTGCAAGTAACACCATTCTTTCTCAAAGAGGAGGCTTAGTTGAGACTGGCTTCTACATTAAGTGTCAGAATTCTCATTGTTAGAAGCAAGGCATTGTGAAAAATACAGATACTTAATGAGTTTTGTAGGAACCAAAAGAAAGACACTGCAAATAAAATTCAAAATATAAGCTATGGTGAGGAACAGCCAGCACAGTTGTATTTATGATTAACTGATTACTGATAACAAGAAGATAAAGAGCTAAAAACCAAAGTTTTAACAACAATGGTATCGATCTTTTGCTCCACACAAGACTAATATGACACAATGTTGGCAAAGGAAAATACAAACCAAACACATCTTTGATAAATATTAGTACAGATTTCTTCAATGCCGGAGAAGAGCATAACATTCTAGAAGACAATAATCATTCCAGATAAAGGCAATATAACACTATGATTCAAGAAGAGAGTGTTGTGTTGTTATAGTTAATCAAATTTACCTTGTGGAGATGGAAAGACATCTCCCCAACTTCAACGACAATATCACTTGGAAGGCCAGTGGTGCAAAACCTGCAATTAGCAAAAAGCGCAAAGTCAGCCAAAGGAATGAGCTTTGACTCACTAGTGCTGAGACTGCTTTAAAGTCCAAAGGTCTCAAATTCAGACCAAGTCTGAGCCATTAGGAGGAGAGAAACAAGAAGAAGCACAAACTTGGAACAGAAATACTATATAAAATTAGAGATATCAAGTGAATTTACCAAGCCTGGCCTTGTCTCTGGAAAGCATCAGATTTGGATCCCAGCTTCATGCAAGCCATACTTTCTCTTACTAGAACTCAACAAATCCACCAAAGAAAATAAGATAGTTGAGCCTCCAAAACCAAAAAAAAAACCCCTCCACAAAAATCAAAACCCTAACGTACACAACTGCTAATTTCTCAGGAAGATAGAGACTTTGGATCCATCCCTTCCTTATTACCCAGATCGATAATTACTTAAAACAGATCAATTTCACTCAGACATTTTAACAAACACTTAAGCTGCCTCCTTTCTCAACATTCAGTAACAGAAACTCCGCAGCTCTAAAACCCCCAAATAATCACACAGATGTGCAATAGATCCCTTGGTCAAAACCACTAAAGAAACCCAGGATCTCAAAGTCTTATCTGCAACACCAAATTCAAACCTTTTTCCCAACAAAATAATGAAAAAAAAAAGAAAAGAAAGAAACCGAACCCCAAAACCCCAGCTAGACAAGAACAGCTAAGCAGGAGTTACCAGCTCTCGTACATTTATACGAGAATATACATGTAACGGGACCATATAGCCAAAGCCAACCAGTTTTTATTAAAAATAAAATAATAAAAAAGGCAAACTTGTGGTCTTGTAAGAGGAAAAAGGAAAAACAAATAAATATAAAAGAAAACAATTCCTGTATTGGTTGCTTTAGAATTAAGAAATTCTTTTAAACCATAGTGAAATAAAAAGGAAAGAGATGATGAACATTTGAAAATCTCGAGATTTGGAGATTAATTAGAGATGGTAAGGTTTTTGATGAACACACATGCACGCATGTGGGGTCCTTTGTATCTTGAAACATACTCATTGTGTTGATTCTCGAAATTAGCAACACTTTGTTTGTAATTAAAAGGACCGTAATTAAAATCTGAAATGTGGGGTTTTAATTTTTTCCTAATCTCTACTCAAAGAATCCAATCCTTCCCACTAATCTTTGGCGTGCGAGTGCGGTTATATCTGTCCATCTCGGAATTTTAACAGAGACCATAAATCTCTTATTTATGATGAAGTTATACAGATTTTATTCTATTTTTATTTTTAAATATAGAATTACTTCTTCTTTTTTTTTTTTTTATATAGAGAATATATATATATTTACTTGTATGATTTTAAAATAATAATTGTTTGTATTGTTATAAACCACATCCTAAAACCGGTCCTGACAATTATAGGATTAAAACTGCACTTATTATGATATCGTTGATATACTTAATTACTAAAACATGACTAAAAATACAAACATTTTTGTCCAAATCAGTCTTTCAAATTTGAGTCATGTACAAGCATCCAACACGCTTTTCTTTTTACGTTTACATGTTATATAATATTGTGTTTTCCTTCAAATAAAACGATATTTTTGGTGCTTTAACATTTCATTTGTAATTGTAGATGCAAATGGAATGAAACTATGTTTCTATTTACAGTTTTTTAAATATATCTAATGAAAATTATACACCTCTCTATTCTTATAGATACTTTAACATTTAAATACTAACTCACTGTAAGACTTGAATAAAGTTTTTTTTTTTTGTGTGAAACAAGACTTGAATAAAGTTGATCGTTATTTGTGTTTTGTTGCCAAAACCTATATATAATCTGTAAATCATAATGATCAACTCCTATCAAAACTATATACCATTCATTTTGTTTTACAATTTTAGAAGACGCTACCTCGATATTCGATGAATCACCTCGTCGACTTGTCCTAGTCACGAAGGAGTGAGTAGTGGGTGCGTAGCATTTTGAGTGGTTTTAAATAGTTTTGCACATTATATGTATGTCTAAGTGATCCGATAACGGTATCACTGTAGTTTAAAATTCGTCTTGCTGATCAAAATTCAAATTCAAATTAATTTAACCACTTTTTAACCACCGTCATTAAACATATATATTATGTATACATATAGACAAAAATATTTATGCCTAAATTTCCAAACCAATAATGCGAAATTGCGAACTTGGGGAAGTCATGAAAGACATTTTATTACAGTATATTCTTCTATTATTATTAGTGATGGAATGGGATTTTGTCCGTACTATCTAAGCATGTGGTTGAAGCTTCGTTGTCCGAAGAAGTTTTTTTAAGTTCAATGTTGACGTGGGCATAACCAGCTTGGCCACGTGAAGTTTGACTTCTCTTTGGCATTTGTTATCTTTTTTTTTGCATTTCTCAACTTTCCACTAAAACCGAACCAACGACTTTAATAAATAATAGTTAAGGATTATCTCAAGTTTAAATTTGTACTCTTGCGAGATAAGTAAAAACAAAACCATTTGAAATTTTGAAGTTTTGTCAGGTTTCTAACGATGCTCGGACTCGAGAATAAACCATGTGTGGTAACGATGAATCTAAAGAATTCTGATTAATTTGAGCCTATACTATCTAATTTATTTATAATTCAGTATGTAGATATGTTCATGTCAATAGTCATGGTACGTAGATGTTTCAGTCAGGTAGTACTGTGTTTAGAAAATAAATTATTTAATGTATTGCAAATCTATAACTTGTTTTCCTGATTTGAAGAAATGTAACAGATCTAGCTAAAATTTGGAATTCAGAGTAAAACTTAACAAAAAATAATAAGTATTTAGGCTATCATGAGAGTTAAAAATGATGGTTTTGAATCTTTTGATTAATAATATCACCTGAGAAATTACCTTTACACAAGTAGTTAAATATCTAGTTATGCGGCTTTTTCTACCGGGGTCAAATGGCTAATAGGCTGGATTTTGTTAGTCCAAAACGTAAAAAAAAAAAACTGATAATATTACCTTAAGCAACTACACACGAAAATAGCTCGTTTTGAAGAATAGAATAAGCGTTAGGAACTTAGGATTCATTGTTTTTACTTTGGTTTCTACTATTATTGACGCAAACACAAGGAAACAAATAATTCCGAATGAAAAAAAAAGGAGAGTTTCGAGACTTGTTAACCATTGGAGTAGCTGGGATGTGACCGTTAGGGGGGCTGAGTTTTTAGGAGTGGTGCATAACGTGATTTGAATAAAATGTAACAAACTTATCAAATGCTTAGGTGGCAAAAGTTATGAATTGCTATTCAAGTTTTATACATAGGATTCATAAATAGGGATTTCCAAAACTTAATAATATATGGTTATTGAGCACAAGAGTAATTGTAACCGGCTTAATTTCATTGAAAAAAAGGAAATTTTTCTTTTTACAAAAAGTCATTGAGTGATCTCACTCACTTCTGAATGTTAACATACATAACATTTACAAACTATATGTACTTTTACATAGTTATTACTTGCATAGGTCGGTCGATAGATCTATTACTGGCCTACACCGATCTTTGTTTTATTTACAACCAAAACAAAATATCTAATTATTAGTTATTAGTTATATTAGCTTTACTAGTTCGTCTTGTTGTTGATTTGTGGCGACTTGTCTTTTGAGTTCAATTTGTCATGGCCTTTCCCATAGAAGATGAAGCAGAAGATGAGGAAGAAGTTGAAGAAGATTCACTTTGGACAGCAGTCTCAACGAATTTGGTTGTTACTTGTTCCCATCTGGTGATTGTCTGCTTAATCTCTATTTGTTGGGCTGCTGTGACTGTCAAAGATCCCTCTTTCTTGCCTTGATTTTGACTTACAATTTTACTATGGATGGCATCTAATTCTTGAATAGCCTTCATCACTTCTGTTTGATAAGTTTCCATGGACTTCTTCACCTGAAAACATACCACGAAAAAGATGAACTTTTGGTTATTCATATATGAAGAAACATGCAATGGATATAGATCCATAAGGTTTTCAAGATAGATACCTCTGCTGATTTGCTCCCAATTCTTGAACGCATAAATGCCATGGCATCAGATAGTTTTCCAGCAGTTGATTTGATCCTAGAAAAGAAACCGGTCTTGGTTTTGGAAGCAACCTGTGCGGAGGTTGTCATGGTACCCTTGAGTTTCTCGAAGAAGCTCTTGTATTCCTCCTTCTGCGGACACTTTTTCTCGAGGTTCATTATGAATGTCATAACTTCTTTGGAAGTCTCAGCCTCGACTTCTGCCACTGGTATGGCTTTGCTCTGGCTAGCATCCACAGTTCCACTTGAAGAAGAGCTTGTGGAACTTGCAGATGGACTGTCTGTAGGACTTCCATTAGGGCTTCCGATGTTAGATCTTGAATCAGTAGTGTCTTTAAAAGAGCTTCCACTGCTCATGTTAGAGCTTTCGTTACTAGAGCTTTTGTTGTTGTTGTTGGAACTTTCTTTTCCACTCGTGGAATTTTCACCGGAGTTTGTCGTGCTGAGTACCATTGTGTTTGCGATTCGAGTAATCACTGTCTCCCATTTCAAGATCCCTTCTTTGATTTCTTTTTGTTGCTCTGCTGTTAGCTTCATGGACTCTTCGTTCTCGTCCTTTTTGCGGCCGCCCATAATCTTACCAGCCACAGATTTCATCCACCTAAAAGTATTAATGGCTTCCATTTTTTCCTCTTGTATTTCCTCCTTTATCTGTTTTTTTTTTCATACATGATGAAGTAAATAAAGTTGTTTATTAGCCATAACTTTTCATTTTTTTTCACCTTGAAGAAAATTTTCACTTACCTTTCCAATAGCAAAAGAAGATATGGCCTGGAAGAGACCTCCAGCTTTAGCTTTCATGTCCCGATCGTAATCTTTTTGGTCATTCCTTTTTATTGGGCAGACATACTTGGCGTATGCCCTGAGTTTCTCAAAGAAGAACTTGAATTTATTTGTCTTAGGACATTCTTTCTCGAGGTCCGAGACAAATACCATTACTACTTTAACAGTGTAAGGTTCCACATCATTCACCGTTTTCGGATCTTCGATTTGAGGCAAAGCTGGCTTAATTTTCAGATGAGCTGAAACAACGTCCAAAAGAGTCACGGACGCAAAAAGAATGGTGAAGCATAACAATAGATGAACTCTTGCCATTATTCTATGTCTTGTGAATAACAAAGTTTGAATTGAAGAATGATTTGATTGAAATGGAATTCTTTGTTTTTTTTTTTTATAGTTTTGTTCAATGTTCTATGTTTAGAATCGTTGATCCCACTCACCATTGAAAATTTGGTGGATTATGGTCCAAATAATAGTAAAAAGTTTAATGGTTCTCACGTGTCACAAGTTATTGATGCATGGTATGTCACAAAGATGAAAGACATAAACCCATCCCTAAAAATAACAGTTAATAAAATTGCTATAAATATAAGTAACATGTTTATTAGAATATATCATGATATATGCCACTACAAGTCTACAACATGTGTTTATTTTGAGAAGAAACGAGAAATTAATACGCATGCAATTGTGTTCAATGGTTCTGTCCTAAACCACGAAGTGTGTCTCTTGTTCTTATTTCTTAGGATTCTTGAAATCTTGAATTTTTCGATGCTGTTCTTTTATATATTATTATTATTATTATTGTTATTTTTCATTTTTTATGCTCCTTGTCCACTCAAAAAAGCTCCTTTGCTTTTACATGTGTTTACGTTCTGTCTTTGCCGCTCTACACTGAACCCCACACAAGCAAGTCAACCCAATATTTTTAACTCAAATTCTTTGACAATAAAATGGAAAAATGTATACCATAAATAATTTACTACTACTTTATACATATCTTTAAATGTACTAAAACAATTCATATATATAGATATATATCTTTTTTTTTAATATAGAAAAGCCGGGCCTACCATAAAAAAGTTCAACATATCTTAGATGGAGTAGTGAAAACGGGGTTTTATTTTGAGCGTGTCTAATTGTGTATATGCGAAGGTATTACGTGTTTACTCTTTTTTTGTGTATGTAAAAGTAAATCTCATGATAAATGACCTCACACTCTACAAACAAAAAGGTAAAAGTAATAATAATTTAGATGTCCGAAACAAAATCATTAATAGATGTCGCATAATTTGCTTGCCTTTTAGACAAAGGCGTGAGAGACCCTTAAGGTCACATGGGAAACAAACTCACCACACGCCTCGGCTTTCGCAAGCGTCATGCTTTTTACGTCAAAACTTTAATGTTGCCTACGCGAGGAGCCCAAAATAAAAGGTAAAACTAATAATGAGATAATTCTGCCACGTGACAGGAAAAAAAATATTTCTCCGTTGCCGGGACTTGAACCCGGGTCTCTCGGGTGAGAGCCGAGTATCCTGACCAACTAGACTACAACGGATTTTTGTTACACTTTCTTACAAAGTTTATTTAATAATACATAAATTATTACAAAAATAGGTGAAGAGAGACATCATTATTTCATAACTTTCCCCAAAACATATAAAAAAACCTGAACTTGTGTTTATTAAGGTTTTAAAATCCTAACCTTTTGATAAAAGGTAGAACATTCTACAAAATATTGGAAATTGATTTGTCTCTGTGTATGTGTGTTTCTGTTTTAACAAAACGGTTTGTTTGTTCACATCAGAAGCTGTTTTGCAAGGTGAATGTCAGTTTTTTTTTTTTTTATGGTCTGGAAAATAGTCAAGGTTTTCAACCCATTTTCTATGGCACAAGCTAGAATCAAGAACATATGCACTTTATTAAGAACATAACTTTATTGTTTTGTAGATCATAAGTTTTATGAAGTCTTTGTACATATATATATAGACACTGGGTATTGATACATCATTAGAATTTCTTGTATGATACGGTAAAACCCGGAAAAGGGATCATAAGCTTTTAAAAGGTTTCTTCAATGTCCCATTCTTCTGCCTTATAACTTCACCATTGCAACAAAGCCCTAAAGAACAAAAGTTTGACAAAATCAGCATCTGCCTCAAAAGGTGTTGGGCCAAATTTCCAACTCTCAAGAAGATAATATATGCACGCAAGAGTGCTATAACGCGTATTGTTCATGGCTGCAGATTGTTAGGTTTACCTTCAATTGTTCAGCATAAGCCCATCACCTTGTAACTTTGGGACTCTGGTGAATGGTATTGATGTAAATTCCCTAATCATGCAAAGTGACAACTGCAATTTCCATTGTCGTTCTTCTTGTCACAATCCTAACTTATAAACTCATTCTTGGAAGGTTGGTGACCTTTTCTATCCACTCAGCCTCATTCCGTTCCCTCTCCCTTCAAAGACCAAGTTGCAAAGGTACTGAGCATTTGCTGGGCCGGTGCTATGAACCATCCTAAAGAACGCACTTGTATCTCTTGATAGCAGTTCTTGTGGACTACCATACTCCAAAACCTAAGAAAATTGACATTGTTTTCTTATGTAAGTCACACAAGGATGTCACTACTCTGTAACAGAATCCTCTTTTTCATTTCTGTGGAGAAGACTAAAAGGTTCTAAGTGAGTTCCATGAAAAATAACCCTGACATTACCTGACCAGATCTAAGCACAAGGATCTTGTCACAGTCGATGATGGTATTCAATCTGTGAGCG
>OVAY01001918.1:0-23055 GCA_900406395.1 Kernera saxatilis | reverse complement strand
TGTTAAACCCGTCGCAGAGCGGATGTAGCTGAGCGGATTTGATCCGTTTGATATAAAAAAACACGTGAAAAGAATATTATGATTGAATATATTTATTTGGGTATTAGATATATTTTCAAATGAATATCTTTATTTTTTTTGTTAGATATATACACTAAAAGATTGTGATTAATATTTTTTATGAAAAACAAAATATATAAGCAATATTAATTTATTATCAAGGACAAAAAAGGATTAACATTATTTAAAGGTTTAGTTTCACGAAGATGAGTTCTAAAGATTTAGTTTCCCGAACATCTAGTCAATATGTCCCTTTTTTCCAATTTTCCCTCTAAAAAATTTAGGGAAAATTAAAAATAAATGATACTTTTTCTACTCTCTTGTCCATCGACACCTTTTTTTTTAGAAGCACAATTGTGTCTAAATTACCCCCAAAGTCATTAATATTATTATATAATTTATTTAAAGAAAATATTTTTCATTCGAATTTAAATACGAAAAAGGAAAAAAATATATTTAAAGAAATAAAATTTTTTGATTATTCCAAAAACATAACAAAAAATATTTAAAAAAAATATTTTTTGATATATTCTACGAATTGTAGAATACATATTCTACGAATTGTAGAATACATATTCTACGTTCTGCGAGTTTTAGAATATGTCTTCTGCGGTTTCTCTTTGTTCTACGATAGCGTAGAATACATATTCTGATTAATCTACATGTTCTGCAAGTTTTAGAATATGTCTTCTGCGATTTCTCTTTATTCTACGACATCGTAGAATATGTCTTCTGCGTTATCTATTTATTCTACGGAAGCGTAGAATATATATTCTGCCTAATCTACATATTCTGCGGGTTTTAGAACATGTCTTGTGCAGAAAATCTCTTTCTCACGCCATTGGCGTTTCTTCACTTCTCTCTTTTCCTATTTTCAGATCTCAACGAAAATCAATCGTTAAAACTAAAAAGTTTTGGGTTTTTCAAATCTATTGTTTATTATACCATAAATTGATTTGTGGTAATCATGTTTAGGAGATTTCATTGATTATTTTTTGTTTCATAGATAAATATGTTAGAGATTTATGTGAAAGCGTGAATAAAATCAGATATCTCTTCTTAGATCATGGAGAATTTAGTGAGCACAAAATCACCATTAAGGAGATGATTTGAGTGTTAGAAAAAGCGATACGCTACAACGGTGAAAAATTAAGAATTTGATGGAAGAAAATGGAAGAATTTCAGAGAAAAATTATAGATCAAATAATTTGTTTGGTTGTCTAGGAAAAAAAGAGATTTTTAGGAAAATTATACTAGAGATTATTATTTTATTAAAAAAAATATTTAAAGATTTTTTTAATTTATATTTTAGGGTAAAACTGGATTTTTAATAATCAAAATCTTAATCCACCGAAAATGATTTAAAAAGGTGTAGATGGACAAAATAGTTGAAAAATTTATGCTGTTAATTCAACTAGTTTAGACTTTGGCGAGGAAGAGTTTTGCTTTTTGACTGTCACATATATTACCAAAGAGTGACATGAAGATTTTCGGATAGAAAAAAAAATCAAAATCCGTAGTTAGTATTTACCGGTACATTTTTTATGGAACCATTTACTTGTTTTTAATTTTTCATTTTAAAATTAAATTCTGTTAGAAAAAACAAATGCTATAGTTGGGTGGTTGAAATGTAAGTTTCCAAAGCTTTGACAAAATGAGGATAAGTCCCTTAACTGGTAATTTTTATATTCAGAAAATAAACTAAACAAAAGATCAAAGCTTTTGATGGTAAAACAAATACCACTCGTAATTATCATTACCTCTACAAAGCTTTTAGGTGCAATAATTGTCAGTTATTTTGGAATTACTGTGTGAAACTGTATGATTCAATTAATAATTAATGTATCCGACGTTTTGATTATGTCATCGTGGCGATTGCCGAATAAGTAGCTATTCAAAAACCTGTCCTCTTTACACAAGCATTCCATCTTTTCAATATTTAAGCAAATTCGTTCTAACGGTTTAATATCTTTTCAAGTAAGTCATACACAGTTTAAAAACCAGTTGTAAAAGATAAAAATGAACTGGAGTTTGTTTTAGTGAGGTTGTATATATACATGGTAAAATGATAAATTCACTTTTCGACATTTCTGTGAGGATATTGCCATATTAGTGGAAGACATGACCAAAACAAAAAGAGAGAAAAGAAAATAATAAAAGAATACTTAAAATTCAATAATAAGCAAGAAAGTACATATATATCTGTATATTATACTAATAATTAGGGTTGACAACGAAGGAATCTTGTATTACAAGGCACACCTCGTAGCTGTGTCGGACAAACAAGCTTGGCTTCCACAATAAGCAACAATGATTCCAAAATCTTTTCCCCACTGTGCGCATATCATTGCATCACAGATTTTGTTTCCTTTCACATTAATTTTTGAGGTTTATATCTGAACCAGATAATAACAAAAAATCGGTTTCATACGGTTGCTACGATATCTATATTCTTTGTTCGTATGAATCTTCCATTAGATTCTTCTTGATACTCCAGAATCTTGGATCCCAATTTCTAGAAAGATGAATTATCTGTCTCTTAGCTAGATACTTCTTCATCTGGGCCAAAGCGAATTATTAATAGTTAATAGTTTCAAGAATCGGTTCAATCATTTAAAAATCCCAAGAATGGAAGAGAACAACCAATTTGTTGTTCAATTAAGTGAAGAGGCCAAATGAGAAACAAAGAGGCAGAACTCCATAAAACATCAATCAAATCAAAGTAAACGCCAAAGCTTATTATTCTCTACCATTATTCAAACAATTAAAACAAAAACATAAAAAGAGAAGCAGAGACCGAAATCTTCAGAATTCTCTTGATTCATCCATCTACATAGATCGAGATCTCATTTTGATCCTCGTTTGAAAAACAACAATCTGTGTTGCAGTGGAAGCTTCCAGAAGAAAAAAACCTCAGTGCTTGGCGTCTTCTTCTTCGCAGAACTTAGAGTACTTGTCTGAATCCATCAGCTTCTCTGCCTCACCTGCATCACTCAGCTCTACCTTTATGATCCATCCTTCTTCATACGGGCTCGTGTTCACCTGCGAATCCCAACAAAAGAATCTCAGCTCGAGACCACGGAATCAAGAATCTCCAAGTTTTATGATGTTTAACATCATATCAGCAACCGGTCAATGAATCAAATCTATATTGGTTACCCGTGAATCAAGATTCTCAAAGTTTAAGACTTTCACATTAGCTAAAACCTTCCAAAAATCGAATGAAAAAGCGAGGAATGCCAACCAAGAAAAGAATTTGATCTATACATTCATCACCTACGAATCAAGGAGACATTACCATCATAAAAAGCCGTCAGAGAATCAAATCATTAAGCAAAGAATGTCGCCCAAGGAATAATTTTTGTTAGCCATTTGCATCAAATGAAACAAGTAACCATGCAATAAGACTTGCAAAACCAAGATTTCGGATTTGATCACGCCAATGCAGTTGTTTTTGGTTGCGGTTCAGAGAGAGTTAATCTCGGTTTAACACAACGAATCAATGGTAATATGATTTTCAAATGAGGACTCACCAATCCAGGGGTCTCAGTCAGTACCTCATTGACTTCAACCACCGTACCCGAGATTGGAGAATTGATATCACTAGTTGCTTTCACACTTTCAACCGCTCCAAAACTCTCACCTTGTGACACGGAACGTCCCAAATCAGGTAACTCCACATAGACCACATCCCCCAAGTGGTCCTGCGCGTGATCCGTTATACCAAACGTTGCTTTATTCCCATCAATCTTCACCCATTCATGTGAATCAGCATATTTCAGATCCTTCAAAACCACTATAAAGAGAATAACCAGTAAGGTTAAATCGCAGAGATTGAAAATTCCAACAAGAGAATCAAAAACAAAGTTCTTGAAGATCTTCTATTCTTCTTTCTCTGAAACAAGTTGTTTTCAGGGAAACACACAGTTCCACGGCAAAACCACACAGACTTCAAAATCATACCCAAAAAGAAAAAAAATAATCATCTCACCGAACTAAAAGCATGTGTACTCGTGCAAATGATAAGTATAAAACCGGAGAAAAAAAATACAAATAACATGCACATAACATTATTATTATCAGTGCCTCAGGAATCAAATGCAAATTTCTGGGATTTGATACGAAAAAAAAGAGAAATATAAGCTATTAGCGATATCCGGAGATAATCGATCCAACAAAAAAGGGATTTGCAATCACAATAATCAAAGCCCCCTTCTTCCACTTATAATCCGATCAGATATCAAGAATAACCAAAAACCCATAAATTTCAAAAAGAACAATCTCAGATTCAATAATCAGAGAGAGAGGACCGAAGAGATCAAACAAAGAGAAAAGGAATGAGCAGATTAACAGGAGATTGAGATTCACCCGAAGAAAAGCCTCGTTGAGCAACGGATATCCTTAGATGAGAAGCAACCCTAGAAGCCAACAAGAATCTAGCAGCCATTTTTTTTCGTGGAGATCTCGCACAGTGAAAACGCCGATACACAACAACAGTGAGAGAGAGAGTGCACTCACCGATCGCTTATATATTATTATATTCCTACGACAAAAGGGTTTGGTGGATTTGCTTTTTGGCTTAATAAACAAAGCTTTTTTTTTCCATAAAATATCACTTTCTGAATGATTATGCTCCTCGACCAATTTCGCATCAACTACTACCCACTAAAGCCACATCAAGGATTATGACATTAGACCATATATAATATTATATAACAATGAATAATGTACAGATCATAAAAATCCAAACTTTATCACGGTTAAGGATTTAGCCATTAGCCTTGGGACAAGAGAACTCACAGACACATCCTTATGCATTGTTCTAAGCACTGAAGTAACCTGTTCCACTTGATCCTCACTAGAACAAGCCGAAAGAAGAACCTTAGCTGTTCCTCCATCTGGTGCACAACCCGAATCAATCATCTCCTCAAAAATCTCCAGACATTTCACATACAGTTTCTTCCTCGAGTAACCACCGATCCTCGAGGTCCATGTCACAACGTCCGGTCTGAAATTCCTCTCCTTGAGCTCGCCAAAAAGCTCTTCAACTCTCTCCAAGAACCCGGCTTTACCATAGACATTGATCAAGATGTTGTATGTGCTTATATCCTTGGTGCAAGAACCGTTCTCCATCTCGGCTAGAATCTTTTCCATCTTGGTGAATTGTCCTAACCGGCCGTACAAGTTGAGCATGCTGTTTAGGACAAATGTGTCCGGCTCTACTCCGTTTTCGCTCATCTCTTTCACAATGGCTTCGCATTTTGTAACATCTCTGGCTCTAGAGTAAGCCGACAGAAGCAGCATGTGGGATTTCATCGTCGGTACTATGCCAAGCCTCCTCATTTCTTCAAACACAGCTTCTGCTTCTGGTTTTCAAACACACACATATAAAAAGAGAGAATGTATATAATGCTGTCTCGTAATTTTCTTGGTTTACTAATTCGTAATTTGACTATCAGAGGGGTGTTCAATCCGGTTTTCGCTTTATAGCAAATTCATATATCTTAAAACTTAACTTTCAAAGAAATTGAGGTTTATTCAGTTTATTTCCCTTTTTTGGTTTAATTCTGGTTACGGTTTGTTCGGATATGGATAAAACGAGACCAAATCGGTTCAGTCAAACCGGGTTGGACATCCCTAGCTAGAGAAGTTTTGTGTTACCTGAGTGAAGACCTGCTCTACCATATGCATCAACCATGATATTGTAGGAAGCTCTGTCTGGTTCACATCCCATATGTTGCATTAGAGAGAAAATCTCAGCAGCACCATAAGGATAACCTGCACGGCTGTCTCGGGATTTTGAGGACGTTAAATTTAAGTTTTAATGATTTTCTTGGCATCAGTCTCCATGGGAGGGCAATATAGGTTTAATAATTAATCACCTGTATGCCTCCATAAGAGCGTTATAGACATAGACGTCAGGTTCAAGGCCATCTTCTTGAAGCTGTTCAAATATTTCCTCAGCTTTCTCGCAAAGACCTTCTCTAGCAAATGCATTCACGAGCGCTGTGTATGTGCAGATGTTCGGTTTACATTGGTGACTTCTCATTTCGCAAAACAACTTCCAGGACATGTATGATTTACTTGCCTGCAAGAAAACTCAATGACATGAGCACCATATTTCCCTAAGCCCAAACTTGCAGAAACTATGTTTCATATTAAACGAAGTTGGCAAAACCTTTCCATATAAATTTATCATCAAGTTGTAAGTTTCAGTGGTTGGTTTGCATCGATCACGCTTCATCCTCTGGAAAACATCGATTGCTTCCTCGGTGTTTCCTTTCCTCTTCATTAACCCCTCAATATATGCATTGTATACAGTAGCACCTATGAAAACACAATGTTAGATCGAAAACTAGAATATCAATTGCGATGCAGGAATAAACATTGTATCTTTATCTGGAGTCTCTTATAACAAGAAAATGTTATAAGAATGATTGAAAATTTATGAGCCAATGTTTGGAACCAATGCATATAAAAGCTTAGAATATTCAGAAACATACTTAGAGTAACATGATGATTTTGCATCTCGATTAAAACGGCTTCAGCTTTCTCTTTGAGCCCAGCCAAACAGTATGCCTTAATAAGAAGAGCGTATGTATCTTCCGTAGGCACGCAGCGGGATTCAAGAAGTTGTACATAGAGTGACTCCGCCTCCTTGTACCGGAACTTCTGTCCATAAGCATCTATAAGCAAATTGAAGCAGATTACATCAGGCTGAAAAGAGCTCCTCCTTAAAATCCACTCACACACCTAAGACAAGATCGTAGCTTCAGCCAGTTAAAAATATTCAGGAAACATAGCAATGTAGCAACTAAATTTTAGATGTCCAAGTTTTTTTTTTCTCAAGCCAAGAATGTCGGGTTCAAGATCGAGTCAAAACTGAAACTGTTCCAAGAAAGCTAACCAGGGTAATGGAATCCCATTTCTTGTTCAAACGGAGTTGCACAGCAACATTGATTAGATCATCCCATGAGGCATGTGTAGAAGGAAGAGTCCCAAGGACATCAGCTACTTTTTCAGGATCAGTTTCTTTCAGGATAAAGCTCAGAATCTTCTGCGCAATGGGACTCAGAACAGGAAAAATCCCATCGACAAATCCGGATCCATATTTCCATCCTCGTCCCCTCAAAGAGCCACCTATATGAAGAGCAACCATTCATCGCCCTTGATATCCAAATCCTACAGAGCTTTTTAAGAGAGTTGTCTTACATCGTTTCCTCGAGAGTTTCTTCCTGCTAAATCTTCTTAATTTCCCGCGTTCATCAATGAGAAACCCCTCCTGTTTACAGCTTTTTACAGTCCCAGCAGTGAAATGTGTCACCGCAAAACCCAAATATCTCTGGAAGCCAGTGGGATCAATGAATAAGCAATTCAAAGCGTTTCCAGCTACCAACCTGCCAATCAAAACCCAAGCTTCATTTACTTAGAAGTGGTTCTAGTACCAATCATTTCTCAAAACGTTTCGCCAGAAACCATACAGAAAATGAACTAAATTGACACAGATAACCAACTAAAGCCGAGATGTAGACATGTAGCCTTTACAAACCCCCTAATAATTTCCAAACCATTTCGACTTTATGAACCTCCGGTTACTTGCTAAACTAGCTTCTTCTTCCTCCTCCGTCAGAAGCAAAATCCAAAAGAGTTGAAGAAATTCTGCAGATGGGTATTCTGAGTTACTCATTTTCTAAACTCTTAGAGGGAAGGACGGAGCTTTAGGAAGAAATTCAAAAGTAAAAGATAATTTAAACCGGTAAAAAAACTGAGAAACCAGAGTGAGAGAGTGGGGTTCTTACATGACCGGAGAGATGGATAGAGTGTTGGAGTAGTGTCGTATAGAATAAGAATCCTGGGATATTCCCACTCTTTTTCTTCTTCTTCTGGATAACAAGTCGCAAGGAAGAGGGTATCCGTTAAGTAGAGGCTCAGGACTCGGAAAGGTATCACTTTCAGGCTTCATTTGTCGCCTTGCCTTTTTATTTGGAAAATCGTAAAATAAAAGGTTACAGTTTTTTGGTAGTTTCTTTTGTTTATGATATAGAAGGCGTGATTTTTTTGTTCATATCATAATCGCATTTGCACCATCCAAATTGGAGGGGTTTATGTGCAATTCATATATTTTTTTTTAATTCTGGAAAAACTCAGTTTTTTTTTTTTTTAAATACAAGTTTTTTTATAGTATGGAACAATGCAATGGAGCGAATTTAGAAGTTATTTTTAGGGAGGGCACAATCCAAAGAAATAAGATCAAAATTTCAAGTTTATAAATAAAACAGGGTCCTTCTGTACACCGTACCTTCTTAGCCATTATCCTACCCTTTTTTTTTTAAAGAAAAAATCGTTTTGTTTATTCCAAATGTAAACAAAAAATAAATAAATTTTGGTTAAAGTTCGATATTATTATTATTATTATTTTCGAAAAAAATATTATTATATTTAAACACATGTTTTATTGTCAAATTAAAATTGAAAAAAAAGAAGCCTGAAGCCAAATTGACAAATTGACAAATCTGTTATGTATCCGAAACTATTTTGATATTTTTCTATGTTATTTCATATTTGGTAAATTGAAAGTTAGTTTTAGGAGTTTTAACAAAACACACAAATTCTCGAAAATATTAGAGTTTTAATGAGATTTTTTCTTTCTGTATTGACGTGGTGACTTGTGAGAGATATGACTGTTAATATTTCATTATTTTTTTCTGGAAAGTTCGGTTATTTATTATTTTAACGAAAAAGGTAAAAGAAGATGCCAAAACAAAAAAAAGGTAAGAAGATTTGGCCAACAAGTACCGTACGAAGATTTTATTTTCGCAATATCCGAAATATTTATATAGCCGAAGAGAGAGAGAGAGAGTCAGAGACCCATACGGAAACAGCAAAAAAGAGAAAACCCACTCTCTCGATTTTTGTGTTACTTTCGGCAAAATATCTCTTGTTTCGATTTTGGTTTATCTTCTCTTCCGTTAATACTGATAAAAAAGTAAAAAAACCCTAATCGCGAGTCTCATCGTCTTCTCTGCTCCTTCGATTTTGATTTCAATCGGTATTTTCGTGCTCGTTTATGGAGTTTTCATTTGCATTTTTGTTTTTTGGTAGACGTTGATTTAAAACCAGGAACTCGAAGCCGTGATTTCCTCCTCCAGGTCTTAATCTTTACCACCTTTGGTAACATTGTTTCTCTAAAGTTTCTCCTTTAATTTTCATGACGTTATAGTTCTTAATTTCTGATTGTTTGATTATCCGTGAATATGCTTGACAGAGAGAGAAAGAGAGAGTTACGTTCAATTGCGTCACTAACTTTCTTCTTTTCTTTAGGTGTTTGTTTTATTCGCTTACTTGTTGTTTTTTCGTACGACTTTTTTTGATTTTGGGTTATTTGCTTTCTCGCCATGTTTTAGAAATACTTTGTTCATTAGATTATTCAGTCAAGTTTTTTTTTTTGAAAAAAGGATTCAGTATTCAGTCAAGTTGCTTATCTTCTTTGGCCATGGATTTTCAAAAGGATTCATCCACTTCTTCAAAAAGTGATTTTGCTATATGTTAAAAAATTCATCTACTAAAAAGTAAAAACTAGTTTTCTTAGCTTTTCATGATTATCTTCTGAAAAACGTCATTCAATTTCTGGTGTATTCATCTAATATACTTGTCATCAGACTCATCACCTTTTAATGCTCTGCTATTTCCTGATTTCCAAATGAATTGCTCTGGCAAAATTTGATGACCTGTTTTTTCTGTTCATTACTTGTTGTTTTGGCTCATGTGATTTTTAGTATCTTGTCAGTTTGATAAACGGAGGAAAATCAGTCCTGTTGTTATTTTAGTTTTCTGTAACAGCATGCCAAAATATCAGAGGACGAATCTTATGGAGGAATCCAATGGTGCTTCTGGAGAAGACCCAGAATATGGTGCAATTTTCATGTCCAATAACTCTACCAGAAAGGAATGCCTTAGGCGAGAGCTTTTCGGTTTGCCAATTGGGCAAGCCAAATTTGTAAAACAGGTCAAAGCTGGAATGCTATTGTTTTTGTTTGAATTCGAGAGTAGAGAGCTACATGGTGTATTTCAGGCATGCTCTGATGGAGCCATAAACATTGAGCCCGATGCATTCTGCTCTTCTGGGAAACAGTTTCCTGCTCAGGTAGTTGGATTCACTTTCATGCTTTTCCTCCTTGAGTTTTTGCTTTTCATAAGTTTGTGTCTAACATTACTTTTTTCCTTGATCCCATTTTCTTAGGTCAAGTTTATTGAGAAGTGGCGTTGTAGGCCACTTCGTGAAAGGGAGTTTCGTCATGCTATTTGTGAAAATTACTTTACGGCAACAAAGTTCAATTTTGGACTCTCGAAGGCACAGGTGCGGTTGATTTTCTCCAGTAAATCTAAACATTGGTGAATTATTATGGTTATATCGTCTCCAATTATCCTTGTTTGGTCTTATATTATGCAGGCTGCTTTACAATACTATGTGGTCTGACACTTTCTATTTGAAAATGTTATTTATAGGTTCAAAGGCTTTTGAAGTTGTTTAGCTTAAAGAAGGAAGAGAGATCACGACTGAGGAAAACTGCAGTTTCAAAACCCACAAGAAAATTTGAAAGTAGTTTGGGAAATACAGCTGATGATCGTTGTGCAAAAGAAACTGTTGGAGATGTTGACCGTGAGTTTCCCTTCAGAGTTACATCTGCAGGAGATCTTCTTGGTCGTAGGTTAACAAAAAATCATGGTTTTGGGTATGAATCTGATATTGGCGTAGAAACTAAAGGGAATGAGTACTTCGGAGACACATCTGGGGTTTGTAGGAGACTCGTTGATCCCAAATTGCATGGGTTGAAGGATAGAGTAGGATATGACTTTAGCATGTATAATAGCTCTAAGGCAGATGCTTTAACTAATTACTCTGATTCTTCTATAGTTAATGATCGAAGAGTCCCGAAGAACTTGAGACACACCGCAAGTGGCTGGTTAGAACATGAGTACCATGAAAAAGATGGTATCACACAGGCAAGTTCGTGGTCTAACCACGAGAAACGCCTTAATTTTGAGGCAGACCCAGTGGTTCCTGCTCAAAGGTCAGTACCTCTTAAATCACCATATGGAACAAACACAGGATGCTATGACCCTTGTGAGCCCGGTTTCATGGTAGATGCAACGATGAAAAGCTCTAGGCATGATCTTGATCTTGGTGCACCTCATGTTAATTCAATGGGCTCAGCTTCCTTTACAGCCAACTCAAATTATGTTTTGAGAGAAGATACTATACCTGTTGGTGGTTATGTCAGTGACACCATGCCCTCTGAGACAGTCCAACCATTTCCTCATAATGATACAAGCACGAACAAGACTAGTAGTCTGGGCTTGGATTACTATATTCCAATGCCTACTGAGCATCCTGAATACCAAACTAACTCTGGCATGATTGGAGGTGCTTGTTCTGAATCTGAATCTAGAAATGGTCATTTGCGTCATCCTTCGCATCCTGGTCACTTAGCTTCTGAAGGGGCCACTGAGAATATGGCGAACTTTGAGAGGCTGTCTTACTCCAGCCACAACATCTTCCCTTCCTTTGCTTATCCTTTATCATCAAGGGATTTGTCTCCTAAGGACGGAGTTAACAATGAAATTTCAGCATATCAACACCAGGAAGAATTTGAGGGTCATGTTTCTTATTCAAATGATAGGGTGGTTCGCGATTCCAGAATTCACCCTTCTTTTACTTATCCTTCAACGTCAAGGGATGGAGTTGATTTGTATCTAGAGAACATCACTCAGAGCAAAGTTCAAGGTTATCAACGGCATGAAGAATATAGCAGTGATGCTTTTGACTCTAACAATAGGGTGATTCGAATGAAAGATCTTGTTGATCCTGCTGAACTTGAAAGAAAGAGAACCAGAAAGAGCGTCTTCAGTAGGCTGACTATGCCTTCAAATGAACGTGATGCTGAAACGGATACTTCTTCGGAGAATGAATCAGTCGATGAGGTCATGGCCTTTCTAAACGACTGTCACAAAAGTTGGATGGAGAAAAAAAGACCAAATATGAGTAGTCCTGAGGAGTTTGGAAAACCGAAGAAGAAAAAGGAAAAGATCCATACAACAGAGGTACTTGACAATGATTTGATGCTTCCTTTTACTGAGACTGCTCCAGATGATCTGTTGGATTGTGAAGAAAGTATGGAACATAGTGCTCAAAAGCGACCCTTCATTGATTTTAAGCGCCGCAGCAAAGCTCAAAAGAGCCGTGGTAATCCAACTCAAGGGTGTAGCGACAGCCCCGAACATTCCGCTCCTCAGGACAAGAAAAGGAAGCTGCTGAGGCCAAAACTCATTGAAGATGACTCGGAAAAGGATAAAGGAAACAACGACAATCCTACCGAAAATGTCTTGGCCTCACAGTCAGCTAGCGAAGTCCCCGTCCATGATCTTCTTGGACGTGGTGATCAATTGCCACTCAAATGAAGTTGGAAACACGAAAGGACAAAACAAAGGCTTCTTCTTCGAGGATGTTTCTACAATCGAAGGAGTGGGTTGTTCCTCAGTTTAGTTTCTTCCTAAGATGAAGCCGGTAATTTTGATGGCGTAAGTGTATCTGTCTTCGTAATCATGTTGGCCACATTATATCTAGTAGCGTAGAATCAATGCATACACTGATACAAGCTTTGGCAGAAGAGCAGTTTGGTCAAAGCATGTTTTTGGCTCAGAAACTTTGTAAAGTGAGACTAGACGGCTTAAAAACCCAGATTTTGTAGTCTTAATCTGAAAATGCAAAGATTCGACTTCGTAATGCAAAGATAAACCATTTACAGGTTTCCTCAAGCTTTTCGAGCTTCAAGGCTTTTGTCAAGAGAAGTTACAAACAGCAGTGTCTCTAATTTATAGCGTTTGGTCCAAAGCATCTGTTCCTAGTAAGATCCCAAACCCATTGAATTAGATACTTTCTTCCTTTAATTCCATTCACATTATACACATTCCTCCACTTATCCTTATACACACTACCCATATAACCTCCTCCTCCTCCTGACCCATACACTCCCAAACATAAATCCGCTATCTCGGTCGGTGCCATCGCATCCTCTCCTCCATACCATCCGTTCAACATCGGGTTACTTGACACTTCAGCCAGCTCATGAGCTATCACACTGATCATCCCATCGATTCCCTCCTCTCCGTTTGGCGGTTTCATCTTCTCTCTGATCACAAACCCGCTTCCCGGAAACGGCTTAGGCTGCGCAAAAGGGTAGGCGCACATCTCCGGACACTGTTTCCTACTGTTCCCGACCCAAACGTACGGTAGGGTTGCACCAACGATGCTTGGGAAAGTGAAGTAATGAAACCCGCAAATTGCTCTGCAGAACTCTTGCATCTCTACGTCATCTGAGGTCAAGACCAAGTACAAGCCGTTGAGAGCGTTTAGTGGTAACTTGGAGATCACGGCAGTTCTGATTACAGACTGAAGAGAGAAGCGAGTGAGGTGAGATCCATGGGAGTAGGTTGAGTCGTGGAACTCTCCGGACAAGACAAGAGTTCCGGTGATGTTGGAACCTGTCTGGTCTCTGTATAGCCTCACCGTCTTCCACCAGTCGGATACTGACGGGTACTGAGCCTGTGTCGGTGAAGAGACGGAGTAGAGGAAGTCTCGGATTGTAGATTGGTGGGTTGGGTTCCATCGACCGTACCATATGATGTAGAGACTCGTCGCCGGCGAGGATAAGACCGGACCCATGTGGTATTGAAGGTCGACAAGATCTGAGGAGCCTTCGTAGTTCTTGCTCTCGTCGAAGAATTGTGCATTGGATGTGAGAGAGAGTGAGAGGAAGAAGAAGAAAAAGATGAGAGAGATCATCTTATTTGGTTTTATTTTGTGATTTGATGAGTGGGAACGTTGGAGATCTTATTATAGGGAGTGGTGTTAATAATATTTTTGGTGAAGTAATTTAAATTGATAATTTTCCTATTTTAACCAACTGAAAATAATTAACATATATATTTGGAAGAGGATGTCGGTTAAGTACAACTTTGGAGCTTGATTGGTGGCACTGTTAGAGTTAGATTTAGAGCCCACTTGACCAAAAGCATGTTTACCCCTAATCATAACTTGTCAAATTATAGTATTCGAAATCGTGAAAGCAAATGAAAAGTAGTAAACCCATTATTGCATAGATTTCGAAAAGGGAAAAGCTTCGCAATTCTAATATAGAAAACAGAGTAAAAAGCATTATATAGATTTTTAATACATTTGGGAAATCCATCTAATAAGTTATTAAATCAAGAAAATATTTTATATATTCACAAAGTAATTGTAGAATAAATTAACATGTTACCAAAGAAAGAAGAAGTAATTTTAGAATTTTTGATATGATCCAAGATTTTTACCATCTACTATTTCCATAATTGCACTGTGATCGGTTGTCACTTGTCAAGTCGCTTTTATATAAGCCAATGGAAAGTCGTCACACCTTTAGCTGTTTCTATTTGGGTCCGCTTCTTGTAAAAATAGGTAGACCAAACAAAAAGATGATCTCCCATTTAATTTTGGTTTTTTTTTTCGACTTGGGGTTCTTCAGGTTTTTCTTAGAATAATATTTACAAAGCTTTTTTTTATTATAGTTGGGTCCTAAATTGTTTGAAAATTAATTAAAATGGGGATGGACCCTAATTCCTTATCGAAAAAGACAAACCTTTCCTCCCTATGGATGGATTCACTCCTTTTGCTTTTAAGTTTTAGCCAACACTCTTTCTCCAGATTCACGAGTCGGACTTGTTTTCTAATTGCCCAAACCGGAAATCAAATCGTTACCCGGTTAAATCTCCCGTTTTAGTATTAGTATTACCTTTGAATTTCATAACTTAAGCTTATCCAATTTTGCTAGAGTCTCGATATGACTTCGAATTTTATTCTCGTCCGCAAAGAATAATAATACTATTTTTTTTCTTTTTGACAACGAATAATAATACTATGCACAATTACGACATAATTTTGGGGACTTCATCAATTCGCCATCAAGCCAGACTAAACCGGGAACTGGTAAAGGGGATTCATTTCTGGTTTGCTCCTCAGGTAAATATCCCCGTTGCTCCTTAGTCCTTACTCCTTAAGCTCGGCTTCAGCTAAGAAAACTTTGGTTTCTTTAGTTTGGGCTCACCTAGATGCAACGATACGTTAACCTCTTCTTCGGAACTGTTCTTTAAAGCGATAAGATCATTCAATTTGGGTTTCTCTTGCCTTTTACTAGCAGAAGAAGTAGACTCGTTAACCGTTAAAGGAGCAATGAACAAATGTTCCTCTACTTCAGGTGTTGGTTTGATAGCTTCTTCTATACGAAACTCAGGTGGAATAAATGGCTCAGAGCTCTCATTTTGTTTGTCTCCTGATGGAACCGGGTCGGGTGGGGATGACTGGCTTACGGTTGAATCAAGGGCTGTAACCGAAGTGTTTCTCTGTTCTCGGGCAGCAGCTGCAAGTATACAAAGCCAAAAGAATAAGGCGTGAAAAGTCTGGGAACGACTCTAATGAAACACGGAAAAGCTAGGCAAAGAGTTTTGAACCTTCAAGCTCATGGTTCGATGTTATGAGATCGAGTTCCAGGAGATCCAAAAGGCGACCAAGATCGACTCCACTTGTCCAGTTCTCGGGTTCTTGGCCAGCTATTAGTTTCAGTCTTCCTCGGTTGGCTGTACCGCCCCAAATGATCCCAACTGGGCGTGGCTTCTGACCATTTGGACCCGTTAAAAGTATAAGGCTTCCGCTGTCACCTTCAAGGTCAAAAGTTTGCTGGTTTTCACCAATGACCAGAAAATCCGTGAGGAAACAGATCCCTTTCTCGTCGTTGTATTCCAAAGCATAAGCCATTATGGTTCCCGTGGTATATCCAGAGCTTCTTCCAACTTTGACAACTTGTTTCCCAATAAGGCTATCAATCGGGGATTGCAAGTCTATAACGTGAACATTGCCTATCTCACCGATGCCTTTTATCACTGTGGTTACATTACTCGTGTTGAAATCTTCTGCAAAAGGAATAAAGGCACCGTCCGCTCTCACGAAAGTTTCTGCATTGGGATTAGATATGAAAGATCACCTGTATAGTCAGTATAAACTAAGAGGGTCCAGATATGTAGGTTCCTGAACAGAACGATGATGAGATTGGTAATGAAATTGTAACTGAAGTACCTGGATTTGTGCCAGCAAATATGCCGTACCACTGGTCATCTGTGATAAACGATGTTGCTCTCTCAACTGCACCGAGGTAGACACCCGGTCCAAGGCTTGGAGGTAGAGGATGAAACATTTTCTGGCTTGGATAATCCAAATCAACTGCGACATGCCGATTAGTAAGAAAACCAACTTGATGGTTACCCGTTCTGCTTTTCACGATAGCTCCCAGGGTTCCATACGTTTCTTGGCTTGCAACCTACACCACACGAACTGAGACTTTACAGTTGCGGTTTGCAGAAGAGGGAGATAAAGAAAATATGTACCTGAGAACCAGAGCCAATGCAGGGATCACTTCCTCTCAAGCCATCTACAAGTTCATTATAAACTTGTTCCTTTGGCGTTGCAGCAGGAGCACCGTAATATTGGAATTCCACAACATCTACATCGCACCATACCCCTCCAGGACCCTATTACGAAATGAGTACATCACTTATCATATATGCTCTGATCAAATTTCTGAAAGGCAGTGTGTAGAATGGAATGGAATACAAGATAACTCAACCTCGAGGGCGGAAGGAAGGCACTGCATTGGATTTAGCCATTGCCTATGGACTTTCCTAGCAACAAAGACAAGTATTGCTGGAATATTCGTGAGAACACCACGGCTGATCCGGAACCCAACTGCAGTACCAAGGCTGAAGCGGCGCAGGATTTTACTGTGAAACGCTCTGATGGTCATGAGCTCAAGCAAGGTGGTGGCTTGTTGCCCTGATGGCAACCTCCCAACAATTTCTGGTAAAACCCCTTTCTGGAGATTTCCAAAGTAGTTTGCTCGGTCTTCTACAGCATCGTTAAGCCGGCTGAGAGTAGGCCACGAGAAGTAAGGGGCATTGCTCTCTGCGTGCTGGATGTTGAGTGTGAATGGCTGAAGAGGAGATGGACTTGAAGACGATGGAAGACTCAAGTGATTGCAGTGATAATTTCTCTCCATATCCAAAGCAGAATCCTCGGATTCAGAAGAAGCTGCTTGGATGAATCTCTGACCCCAACCGCCCAAAGGCATAGCTTCAGCAATCTCCCTTTTACAATGCTACTTAACGTGACTTCTATTGAAGTAAACACCACCGTTCCTTCTCAGCTCTGTCACAACGGAAAAGAGACTTCAGCTTCCTAAATGCTTTGCACACTTGAACTCATAATATAACCAAAAATGCCATATTTATGCAGACTCAAATGGGAGAAACCGAACATGACTGATCAAAACAATGAAAGAAAATCATCCAAAGGAATAAACCCAAATTGCGTTTCATGAACCCTAGAAGTTGAGTAACCTGTGGAATTACCTTCAAAATTTAAAATTACAATCCGAAAGAACATAAACGCAAAGGACCTATAGGAAGAAGAAAATCTAAACGAACCCATAATCTACATCATGCAAAAAAACCAAAACAAGCCTAAATAATCCAAATTCATACATAGAACTCAATCCAGTGAAGCCGCGAAACTCACCGACAGGACAATTCGTCGGAGTAACCGCTAGAACTTCATGGCGAAATGGGAGCTAAGACGGAATGAGCTTCAATTGTCGAGAAGTAGCTGCATTTAGAGAGCAGGCTAGAGATAGAGAAAGTGAGGATTGCAGAGGAAAATGGAGGAAGACGAAGGAGAGATAGCAATTGATATTGCTGCATAATAGTCTCTTATTACTGTTGATGGTGGTTGTGTATACAGTAGAGCGAGAATTATCTTCCTTTTTTATTTTGTCGACGCATGAATAATTTATCTTATTATAATGTCTACTAATAAATTATTTTCTTTTTTTTGTTGGTCAGAAAGACCCATTAAATTGTTTTCTTTCTGCTTCATAAGTTTTTTCATAAGCCACGGATAGACTCTTTCTCCGGATATGCAAATGAGCCTGAAAGCAGAAGCTCATATCTGTGTGGGTATCCAGAAACAATATGTTGTAGTTTCACGCAGTAGATAGATCGAACTTGAAACGTGTTGGCGTCTCAGACATGTTCCCTTACCACCTAACCACAAGGTTCTGGACAAGTTT
This sequence comes from Kernera saxatilis, assembly GCA_900406395.1. Classification (NCBI taxonomy): domain Eukaryota; kingdom Viridiplantae; phylum Streptophyta; class Magnoliopsida; order Brassicales; family Brassicaceae; genus Kernera; species Kernera saxatilis. The sequence continues at coordinate 4,783 of OVAY01001918.1, read as the reverse complement.
TATAAGTTCTTTCTGCTATTTTTTTTTTTTTTTTATAACTCAGGATCTTTGTGCTATTATGTGATTTTTCTTTCTTTTAATTTCTAATGAGATTAGTTTTTTTTTGCTGCTAAACTAATGAGATTATTTTGAAGTAGAATAGTTGCTGGTAGAGTTTTAAGAAGCTAGGGAATTTGTGTGATTACGCAATCATAATAAACTGTTATGTGCAATCATAATAAGTTGCTGGTGTTATTTTTGTATGAGATTTATCTTGGTGTGGTATGTTTGTGGAGTTTTATTTTTATAGACGTATGAATATCATGTTGTAACAGTCACTCTTTTTTTTGTTGAACAAAAAAAAAAACCAGTCACTCTTTTTTGGTGAGGCCAACGTGGGTTCGTCACTTGTGCTTTTATGAGTTTATCTAGGAAATTGTATTGGATTTCCAAGATTTTTAAATAAAATTGGAACCAATAAATATTACTGAAAATCTACTAGATTGAGATTTGAGTATATATTCTCAAAGATTATCTTTCCAATAAAACCCTAGATCTCTCTAAATTTTCTATATAAGTTTTCTTCATCAACTTCTATTAATTGGAACAGCTTCGTGACGATATGCTTACGATCCCATAGCTGAAAGCTGGATTGGAGTTTACAGAGACATTGTTACCGGAGCTGGTAAGAGTTTTTTTTATTACTGTAATTATGGAAAAAAAAGAATAATTAAATTGATTTGTGTTAAGTTTCCAGCAAATGCCAAATTACCCAATTTGAGTAGGCGACTCACTTCTCCCGCTCCAATCGATTCATCATCTCCTCCTCCAATTTTGATTTGTCCAGGTAAGATTTGATTTTTCCTTCATCTCTCTTTTACTGGGTTTCTGTTGCAACGGAACAATGTAGTTCTCATTCCGTGAAATTTCTAATTTTGAATCCTGCGAAAAATCTGGGAAAATATGGGAAAGGGGATGAACTGCTTCGTATTATTCATGGATTAATAATGGCTTTTGATTTAGTTCATACTGTGTTGTTGGTGGTGAAGAGTTTACTGAAACTTTTGAGATTTTTCTGTCTTGGATTTGAAAAACCTGCATGCATTTGTCTGTTTAGTTGGTGTAATCAACTTACCATCATAACATGCATCGCCAAGGACAATTGATCGCAATATCTTTTTTAATGGTGTTTATAAATTATGCTTGTTACAACTACTAGGCTGGTGTAGGGATGGACAACAAGTCATCAAAACTATCAAAACTTGGAAGAACAACGGAATTGAGGAATGGTAGTTACACCGATCCTATGGGGCGGCGCAAGTCTAAGCGGTTTAAGGTTGAAGCAATGAATGAGTTTCCAACTGATTGTGGATCAGGTTCCACACGACTCAGATCGAGAACGGTGCTGAAGAAGGTCCGAGTTGAGACTTGCAAGAATAGGAATGTTGCTGCTGACGACTGTGTTCCCTCTTCTCAAGCTGAGGTTGAGTTGATTCCTGGAGAAAACTCAGGAGAGCGAGATCACTTGAAACCCGTTGATGAAAAGCTTGTTGGGGTAACCGAGGGAGCTGAATCTCACCGAGTTAACATGCAGGAGGAACAAATGAAAGATAGGAATGTGCCGGAGAACACAAGTGAGCTAAATATAGCTGAGGCGGTGGAGCTCCAGCCTGTGAGCAATTACTTGCTAGAAGAAGATGAAATTTTTATTTGCAGGCGAAGCATCGTTGGGACAAAGCAGCTTCGCGGAAGAAAGATTACGGTAGTAAGAGACTTCCCTCCAAATACGGGGAGCACGTTTTCAAAGAGTGGAAAGACCGCAAAGTTTACTTTATCGATGGAAGAGAAAAAATTGGTTCTGAAAAAGTCGGATTCTGGAGACCATTTGGGTCAATCTCCTACTAAAAGCATATCACTAGAGGTTTTGGTTCCATTGGAACTTGAGAAGTCAAAGGCTACAGTTCCAAAACCAATTGATGCTGCAGGTAGAAGAGATTCAGAGAACGAGGTTGCAATGCCTTCACCCTTGAAGCTTTCCAAGAAGATGAATGGAGATTATGGTGACGGATCTAGGAGGAAGAATAGTGAGAGGGTTATCTCGGATAATGAGAACTTAGCTCGAAAGCCACATTTATCAGATGTTCGGCTTCCTCCTTCGGTTCCTAGTGGTCCAAGCAGTGGGGATAGTGCTAGGTACAAAGTTAAGGAAACTCTACGTCATTTCCATGGAGCTTGTAGAAAAATTATGCAGGAGGAAGAAGCAAGGCCTACGAAAAGAAATGGTAGCAGGTTCAGAGTGGATGTCGAGGCTTCGAAGATTCTCAAGAATACATGGAAATATCTTAACACTGGTACTCAGATTATGGGAGCTGTCCCTGGTGTTGAGGTTGGCGATGAATTTCAATATAGAATGGAGCTCAACCTTCTTGGTATACATAGACCAAGTCAAGGCTGTATCGATTATATGAAAGACGACTGCAAGGAACTAATTGCCACAAGTATTGTAGCCTCTGGAGGTTATGATGACGAGCTTGATAACTCGGATGTTTTGATCTTCACGGGCCAATGCGGAAATGTGATGAAAGGAAAGAAAAATAATGAACCCAAAGACCAACAGCTTGTAAAGGGAAACCTCGCGTTGGCAAACAGTAAAGTAAAAAAGAACCCTGTGCGGGTCATAAGAGACAACAAGAAGACGCCTTTAGAATCATCAGCTGATCCGAAAAATTATGTTTACGATGGATTGTATCTGGTGGAAGAGTTCTGGAAAGAAGCCGGGTCTCACGGTAAGCTCGTCTTCAAGTTCAAACTGCGACGTATTCCTGGACAACCCGAGCTTTCCTGGAAAGTGCTGAAGAAGTCAAAGACATGTAAGTTACGGGAGGGTCTTTGCAATGCTGATATCTCAAAAGGGAAAGAGAGATTACCCATATGCGCTGTGAACGATTTAGATGACGAGAAACCGCCTCCGTTTATCTACACGGCTAAAATGATATATCCGGATTGGTGCCGGCCAATTCCTCCAAAGGGCTGTGGTTGCACAACACGCTGCTCTGAATCGAAAAACTGTGCATGCGTTGCAAAAAACGGTGGAGAGTTACCGTACAATTACGATGGAGACATTGTTGGTGCAAAGTCCTTGGTCTATGAGTGTGGCCCACTCTGCAAATGCCCGCCTTCTTGCTACCTCCGAGTCACACAGAGCGGGATCAAGTTCCAACTGGAAATCTTCAAAACCGAGTCAAGAGGCTGGGGAGTGAGATCACTAAACTCGATTCCTTTAGGAGGCTTCATCTGTGAGTACGCAGGAGAGCTTCTAGAGGAAAAAGAAGCTGAAAGACTTGCCGGGAAAGACGAGTATCTCTTTGACATTGGCAAGGAGCATGAGACGAGCGGCTTCACCATAGACGCTGCACGGAAAGGGAACATAGGGAGGTTTATAAACCATAGCTGCACGCCGAATCTGTATGCACAGGATGTATTGTACGACCATGAGGAAACGAGAATACCACACGTGATGTTCTTTGCTATGGAAAATATACCTCCACTTAAGGAACTCTCGTACCATTACAATTATACCATCGATCAGGTACGCGACGCTAATGGTAATATCAGGAAGAAAAATTGCTACTGTGGTTCCTTCGAGTGTACTGGTAGGCTCTACTGATAAGCTGATGTTGCCGGTTGTATTCAGATTCTTCTTCTTTCGTTTGATGTTCATTGAATTATTAATAGCCAGTGTGACACCTTGTATCACACAAGGTACTGATCTTTTTCCTTTGGTCAATTAGTGTTGTGAAGTTTAGGCTACATTGTTGAACTCTTATGTAATTCCCTGAATCTCACCATGAGCCAAGTCTTGGATAGTTATTTTTCATACACTGCATTGTTATGTTGTGTGTTCCTTGATCTAGAACATAACATTTTCACATAAGCCTAGGGAATGCAAAGTTGGTTTTCCACATACAGTGGCTAAACCGAATTCATGACTTCTATCTTCACCCACTTGTTTATTGATTGATTGATTCCAAAATTGTTCAATGGTGATGTGGATGAATGTTGATCATTTTGACAGAAAAAAAAAAATAGGAATGCTGAGGTGTCTTAGTGGTCGCTAAGCACCAGAAAATTAGATAGCTCTCTTGTATGTTTTGTTTGTCCCAATCTTATCTCAGATTTGGTTTGATTTGAAATTGGAAAAAGAAGACATTATTGTTACTATTCCAGGATTGTCTGAAATAGGAAGGTGGCTACTTGATTTTAGCTGTGGGATCCCCTATTTGTTAACTTTTCATCTCTATACTTTATTGCTGATTCCAAAATTATTTTAACATTGTTATTTTCAGCTTTTTATATATAATGGTTTTGAGGATCCATAAAAGATTACTCTTGAAGTAGGATATCCATAAAGAAACAAAAAAAACAGGATAGACATAACAATTGTGTACATAAGAACATGATATGTATTGAGTATGGGTGGCCATGAAAACTTTGGATAATAAATAAAAGTGAGAAGCCTTATAACTTATGGGCAATTCTCCATGACCACGCTTATCATCATTATATAAGATAAGCCACTCAAGATTTTTGACTAGATGTTAAATTACTTTTAAGTGTATTTTTACTAGTTTTAGGCTGAATACAAGGGGTTCTTTTACGAACCACATACAGTATAACCTCTTTAAATTAATACTCGATAAATTAATAATCATGATAAATTAATAAATTTCTCCGGTTCCGCGTTGGGCTAATGTAAAAATTAGCAAAATTCGATAAGATAATAAGATAATAATTTTTTTAGAAT
>OVAY01001917.1:0-22807 GCA_900406395.1 Kernera saxatilis | reverse complement strand
TAAAGTTTTTAAAAAAAAAAAAAAAAAAAAAAAAACTACTATGGATTAAACATGATAAGAGATGTGAAACCAACAAACAGAAAATATCGGGGCTTAACAAAGTTCTACAAGAATCAAAACTATAGTGTGAAAGAATTGTGCTCGTACCGTTAAAGATCATATGATTCATAATTAAGGAGGTTATCACATTTTGTGGATGGACAAACGTAATACCCTTGGTTTCAGAAATTAAATAAGATTCATGTTAAAATGTTTATAAAGGAGTTGGTTTCCTTGTGCCCCGGGTTCAAACCTCTTTTGGTACGGAGGGTTATTCTTTAAATCAGAATATCTAAAAGCTGACTCCGGGTACCGAGGAGATTATGGGTCGAAGACTCGGAATTTCCACGGTTATTCAAAAAAACAAAAAAAAACAAATGTTTCTAAAATGATGTAGTAATTTATACCGTAAAATGCATGCTTATTTTTCGTAGTCTACGATCTCTAAACTTAGATTCTATGATGAGCAATCTACTATATAAGTACTGATTTCAAGTACATGCGAGCAATGCTAACATACGAGAAATGTATAAGTCATAGTGAGTTATATGATACGTTGACAAATCTTTCGAATTCTTAAAACTAGTGAATTGACCAGTACACTTATAAGATAAAACCCACAAACTAATAATAGATTTAGATATTTGGTATCTATAGACAGAAATAACCAGAACGTTGTGTGAGTATATCAATAAAAAGTATTTTTTTAATATATATATCATAGAGCATTTTTTTGGGTCAAAAGAGCATATATTTAGACAATGATATGCATAATAATACAGGCTTTATTTGCATACATTATATATATATATATATATATATATCTAATATATGTGTATACATTTCATTTAATAGGAAGAGATATGGTTGATTGATCGGTTGGTATATTGGTATGCAACTATGCATTCGCGTTGCAAATGCGACCTCCATGAATTGAGTGAAAAAGTAAAGCAATATAAAGATGTACCCAAGCAAAACAAAAAAAAAAAGTATTTTTATTTTTTCACCATTTTATGATTTAATTTTAGTGATCTAAAAGTAGGAGGATGAGGGTACCATCTGAAGCACGATGGATGTATTCTTTCTATTTGCATAAAAGTTATATTCTTAGGATCCAAAGATGAAAGCGAGCTATTATACAAATACAACACACCCACAAAAAATTAAGAAGAAAAAAAATATGTTACATATTCAAACCCTGATGAAATTCAAATCATTTTTTTTTTTTTGGTCAAAAGTTTTATTTTATTTCTTAATATCCATAATCACAACTAAATTGATGAAACAATTATGCATATAATTAAAATGATAATGGGTCGTATATACTTCAAATACATACCACATTTCCCTTTTCTTTTGTTATTTTTGAATATTAAATAATACGGACGTAGTTTGAGATGGGATAATTAACAATTTGTGAACTTTACATACCTACAGTCAATGATTGGTCATTGGTTACCTATTTAATCAATGGTTAAACATGATTCATTTAGGAACAAAATTTCGAATCAAATGAAATCTACATTCACATAAATATGAGAAAAAAGTATTATATATATATATATATTTTTTTTTTCTTCTTCTCTATAATACTAGTTAATTTCTCATATTTTTAGGTGTTGGTTTTATATCGTGAAAGTGGTGGTCGCTTTCTATTTTGATAATGCGTGTGCATACATTCAAACTTTAGATCATGAAGATGGTCATATCTCCAGAGTATCAATTCATCAAATCAGCTTTGATCTTAAGCAATGCCATTTTTATTTCTCACTTCATTTCTTGTTTTTTAAACAATTGAATTATTGCAATTCTCTTTATCCTAAACTATATATTGTATACCCCGATACTCCTTATAAAAATTGTCTAACCGTTCGTATGTACATATTTACTGTACTTAAACATTATATAAACACTACATATATGACGATGTTAATTTGTGGAGACGACTTGAGAGTGAAATGATAATATTTTTTTTGAAAAGATTGAGGGAGAAAATGACTATATTCTCATGGCAGTGATTTTCGAATGCTTGATAGACTTTTGTGACCCAAATAAGATACTGACAGGCGATATTGATGTCTCATGATGAGAACAAATAAAATAAAAATGAGATATATATATATTTGATTATTTTCCATGTATTACACATAGTTTAGGATAGTATTGTAATCCTAAAGCACTTTCAAAGACATAATAAAACAATATTCTGTTTTAATCGACAACACAGTTTCAATTGTAAAATTGAGGAATGAAGATAAATTTATTGTGTGAATAGTTGTTTACAAATTTGAATATTGAGGAATGGTTGCGCAATTCGTACTTTTGTTCATTTTGTTCGTACCGATAATGAGTTCTGCCAAATATTTCATGCATACTTTATTTTGGTTAAATATAAGTGTACGAAAGTGAAATCTCGATGAATGACTTATATCCTAAAGGTAGTAAGCATTGACCCTATCCCTATGCTCAAAATGTCACAATCACAGCATTTTTGTATATGAAATCATTTTCAGATGAAAAATTCTAAATTTCGAAGTTGGTTAAACATTGTTTTCGAATTTTATCTGATATTTCTTGATAAATTTTCTTACGGCAAATAAATGCTTGTTCTCCAAAGACATTTTGGCAACATAGTTATATGAAATAAAACAATACTCCCATGGAACACTTTATTTTTGATATTTAAATCTCTCATTTTTTCCGATATTTTACTGACCTGGTCGAATTCTTTTTTCCACTCCTTTGCGCAAAATCGCGAGTCAAATTGATAAAATTAGAAAAGGAAATACAAGATAGAACATATCTAAATTAAAACAAAAAATAGAAAACTAATTCCATGAATATAGGGCTTAAACCTTAAATTAGGACAGTTTTCAGTCAAAAACGACAAAATCCACGCAACGAGAATTGGGTCAAACTCATTGACCGGTCAACACAATTTCGTCCTTCATGAGACCCTTTTCACACGTCAACACTATGACATCCACGTGGCACTGCCACGTCATGAGAAGTGGAGAATCGAGGCAAGCGCATTTAACGTTAAGTGCCATGCTGGCATATATTACGCCTTATTACTTTTTTTTTGTTTTGACACCTTATATTACGCCTTATTACATGAAGATAATATTTACATACACTGATACAGACATGCATCAGATTATGTATATATTATATATATCTACATATATACAAATATATACATACACATAAACCAAATGTTGAAATGTATATATATATGTATGATGGTTACGTGAAACTCCCATAACCTCCTTTTTTCCCCAGAAAGTTGTAAGAATTTAAGTTTTTCTTTTTCAAAACAAAAAAAAAAAGTTGTAAGAATTTTCATTTATTCTCTGTACAAACAGAAGAAACTTTGTTCTGTTTTAATTTAATTTATCTCTTTGTTTTTTCAGTTTTTTTTTTCTTTCTCTCTAATATTTAAATTTATTCGATGGAATTTCTTGTTCATATATCACTAATTCCAACATTATACCACAAATCATCCGTGAAGCCCCGTTCATTAATTTTCTTGCTATAATTCAAAATTTTCTGGGGAATTTTCTATCTCGTTTTCCCAGAAAATCATCGCATTAACATTGGAGATAAAGACATACAAACATGTTGCAAGAAGTGATTTCGTCTCACGATCAGCTTTCCATCGTAAATATCTTCTCTTCAATTTCTTTTTTTTTTTGTTTTCATTTATATTATCATGGCTAACCATTATTTCTTTGTTCTTTGAATTTTATTTCAAGCATCATTGAATTAAACATTTTCAGTTCTCTATTTTTTTTTATTTAAATACATAAATCATACAAAACTCGAGTTAATCTTATAAACCGAGTAAATTTAATTTATTTTTTGTTTTGTAGTCTCTTATGGGGCAACACTAGAATTTCAATGAATTAGTTTTCTTTTTTGGTGTCACGTCATTTTCATTTTCTTATATTCCATTTTATCTCTATTATATATATTTTTTCTTCATTTTTTTAACTCTCTTTTCTTTATTTGTTCTCTACACACTTCAATTTACCTTCCAAAATTATTAAGATACGATTTTTGAACATTATAATTCTCATTCGTATACGACTGTTACTTCTAAGCCAATAAAAAATCGTCACATGATATAGAACAATGTTCTACAAATAACAGTCCATATCAACTATCTCTATCATATTCGAGTATATTTATTTTCGAAAGTAAAATGCTAGATTAATTTATCACCTTCGATTTTATAAAGTTTAGTGAATTTCACAAGGAGCATTTTGATTTATATAAGATCATGATCAAAATGAAGGTTTGTTACATGTTCTTATATCTTATGAAGTGCTCTTGACTTTTTCTTTGTGGGAAAAAAATCTAAATGTTCGTTCATACCAGGCAATGCTAAATTATTTTCTCAATACCAAAAAGAAATACCAGAATCAGAAATCTTTCCTTTTATAGAAACTCCACTCTTCTTTTACTTTTTTTCTTTTAGCTATTGGAAGTTGGAAAACTTTCTTAACATGTCACATGAAAGAACAGATGCATTTAATCTCTCTTTACCAACATTTGTGTTGTTTTAAACTGATATTAATAACAAAGCAAAACATTGGATTTGATCAAGACACGAAAATCTTGGAGTGTTTTGATGTCGAGAAACAGAATAAAGACATATCTTAGATTCTCTCTAGAAAAATAAGCACACGAGAACAAATTTACTCTAGTATAAATCTTCTTAAGAACCAATCTTGTAATTTCTCAAGGATCTCACACAGACACAGTTATTGTTTCTTGTGACTCAAGCCAAAACCTCTGTTCTCTTCTTTTGATGCTTGGCTTTAACGTAATTTCTTTCTTGATCATTTACTTTGTCTGCTTGATCTATTCTTTATATCTAATGTTTAGTTGTGTTATTTCACCAGGATGGTATCTCGAGCCCTCCCAGTGCTCAAATCTTCGATTTTTGCGATCCACAACTGTTTCAAGAAACATTCAATCAAACCATTGAAGTCACCTTTGGTTCAAACATTCTTGAGAAATCTGGAAGCTTCCAAGACAGTCACAGTGGTAATACCAACACTAACACAACCACAACAACTGAGAACAGTAACAATAACAAGAACAACAAATTTCAAGATGATGAAGACGACAACAACAACGCGGATTTGTCCATAATTTTCGATTCACAAGAAGATTTCGAAAACGACATAGCCGCATCAATCGATTTCTCTTCATCTTCTTTGCAATATCCAGTTATAGATCATCTCCTCACAGCAACAAATCAAGACCAGTTTGATTTCTCATCAGGAGTTCAAGCTATTTACCAGCCTCCTAACATACTATATTCTGGAGATCCTCTGGTTCCACCAGCGGTTTCCTCTGTAGCTCCTCCTTTACCATTAGGGGTTTTCGAAGAAGATTGTCTTTCTTCTGCCCCAAGTTACAATCTTGCCTTAAACCCTACTTCCCATTCTTGCTCTTTCTACTGTACTTCCGGTTTACCAGCCTATATGGTGAATATAAATACCGGTTTGTTATCTTCTGAAAATAATTCCGGTTTATTTCCCGGAAATATTCATCTGGGATCAGAATTCAACAAACCACGTGATCCATTGATGGATTTTCAGGCTGATAATGGTGGATTGTTCTTTCCGGTTTCCATCAAACATATCTTCAATCCAGGAGATCTCCAGGTAAAACTGAAAATCAATTTCAAAAATTTGTAAAAATTATCTGGTTTACGCTTGGTTATATTCAAATAAGTTATGGTATGGAACTAAGATTGCTGGTTTATAGTAAAACATGTGTTTTGGTAAATACCTACCAAATGGTAACTGATTTATCAAAGAAATCGGTTTGGTGCAGCTAAATTCCCCCTATTTGCTTGGTTATCTCCAATTATTGGTTTGGTTAGGAACGAACATAACCAGTTCAATATTGCTAACCCAATTTTTTATTTTGTTGAGAAGGCACTTAGTGGCGACGACCAGAGCAACTTGGTGGTACCTCAGACTCATCCAGGATTCGGACCAGTCGAGATTACCGGTTTAGAAGATTCAACGTTAAACAAAGTTGGGAAACTCTCTCCCGAACAAAGGAAAGAGAAGATCCTTAGGTACATGAAGAAGAGGAACGAAAGGAATTTCAGCAAGAAAATTAAGGTTAAATTTTTACTAAATCAAACTGGAATAAACCGTTGGTTATTGTTATTCCAATTATTTTTGGTTTTTGTTGTAGTATGCGTGTAGGAAAACATTAGCAGATAGTCGTCCAAGAGTTAGAGGGAGATTTGCAAAGAATGATGAATTTGGTGAACTAAACAAACAAGGTTCTTCAAGCCATCATGATGATGAAGACGAAGACGATGTAAGAAACCCGGGTTGTTTATGAATTTGTGTTTAAACGAAGTTGATTTTAACTAAATCTAATTAAACCGGTTTGGTTTACAGATGGGAGTGAAGGATGAGGAACAAATGGTAGATTCTTCAGACATTTTTGCACACATTAGTGGACCCAATTCATTCAAGTGCAACTACCCAATTCAATCTTGGATTTGAGTTTCAAGTCCCACACCACAAACTAAAGACTCATGTTTATAACATGAATCTTATATAGTCTTATATAATTAGTACTTCTATATAGTTATTACTTGTTATCTAATTAGTATATTTATTTTTGCAATGCCCCATGATCTGTCCAAAAAAAAAAATCTAACAAAAAGAAGATAATGAATAATGGGTTTAGGCAGGGTTGGGTGAATAAAACAGTAGTGAATAAGAATGTTTTATTAAGTTACATAGAGATTTGAAAATTTTGTAGATATATTAAATAATATGACATATGTGTTTTTTTTCACCTGAACACTATATATAATCATTTGAGTTTGTTGTATTTTGCTCCTTTCACATTATACGTACAGTATTTTTATACTTACAATCATTAAGATGTCCTACGCATATTTAAAAAAAAAATGAATAGGCCGGTCCGATTCTCAGTCATGTCTAGACCCGGTAAGAAGATTTAATTAAATTAGATGGTAAATATTTTAAAATAATAAGAAAAGGATGCAATTATTGGGCTTTAGTTTTACTGAAAAGTCGGATTGGGCCAACAAAGTGTTAAAGATCAAATATTTAATCAGGGCCTCCCTTATAGCTACTATTTAATAAAGCTCAAACTATATTAACAACACAACACAACGACTTTGATACATACGTAATAAATGGCGATTGAACAACAATTCCCATTTCCCATATATAGTTTTCAATGGATTACTAAATTTAAAAAAAAAAAAAGGTTTTGTAGTAACTTTGTAATGAAACAATTTTTATATTTTCTTGAAAATCAATATGCGAAAATTGACTTTAAACGAAAACTGTTAAAATAGAATCCACGATTAAGTCAATAATTTCGAACCAAACGTCTAAAAGGCAGAGATTAAACTATAATGAGATTTGACTTTAGGTGAATTATGATAATGACCCTTTGAAAGGTCATTGTCAAAATTAATGAAATCTCTATATGTATAAAACTATTCAAGAATTAAACTATGCCATTTGACTTATAAAACACGATGTGTATAGTTTTCTGTGTGAGAAAACAAAGTGAGGTCGTTACTGTTTTTTTATTACTCTATTGAAACTTTACTGTTTTTTAATCGTTGTCGTTTTTTGTTAAAGACCTAGTTTATCGTTTAATCGAGTTTTCAGAGCCAACACTTAAACTTATTCTAAATCCCAGTTAAGTAATTCACGATGCTAATAATTAGGCTTTTGAAAATTATGATCCAATCTCGATCTATAGAAAATAGATCACACAACTTGATCATGACACAATCTTATCAACTTCGAATCTATTTTCTAACTTATTTTCTAGAACATCTACACGTGTATTACAAAATAATAATTTTAGACCAGACAAACTAACGAACTATAAAAACAAATAAGCCGGCTAAATCACATGCATGAATAAACATGAATCATGGTTAATGTTTAACGAACACATTAAAAAAAAAAGGTTAATGTGGTTAGTGCAAACATATGGACCGGGTTTGGTGGAGAAGAATCTTATATTCAATGTCATATAAACCGAAGCTTCAATTTTGGGGTAGGTGGATTGAATTACACAAATATTCAATGTCATATAAATATATATTTACTAACATATAATCTTCTAGATGAATAATTGAGCTGACATTTGCGATCTTCGAGAAGAATAAAACACATAAAAAATGGAGCTAAATTTCACTACATTATGATATTGAGGTTTACGTGTTTGAATTTTGAATTTTAAATAAAATGCGTAAAATGCAATTGAAGAAGCAACAAAATGGTCGAGATAATCATGTGCCCGCAAGCTCACGGTCCGGAATGAGACAAAATAGTTTTGTCAATTTGTTGGTTGCTCCATAGATTCTCAATATTATGTGAAAATATTCGTAAATAGAATAGCAATATAAATCCTCCAAATCTCCAATAGTTCCAATCATGTATATTTAAAAAGGCAAAATATGTATTGTAGGGTTTGTTTTAAAAGTTTCAAACAATATAATAGTTTTAAGTATTCCCATTATTGTACACGGAGCTAACTATATTGGAAGTCCGTTTTCTAATAAATCACTAAAGAGCTACCTAATTGAAACCTACCGTTTTTATAACACATGCATAATATTTAGAAACTTCTTATTTTCTGGATGATTAAAAAATATGTTAACACACATTTCAGTTTTACCTGATTAGTACCTATTTGTTAAAATATAACCAATAACAAAATTAAAAACAAACTAGAGAATTTAGAAATTTGTTGAAATTCATACACTACGTGCTTAATATATAACAGATTTTTTTTTTAATGCTTAATATATTTCTTCTTAGCACTCAGGTTTTTCAAAAAGATTCGACTAATTTCGAGACCATAATTTTAGGAAAGAGTTTTCTGCGAATCCATTAGAAATAAAACGTTAGGACCAAAAACTAAGTATATGAATGATCAGTCCAAGCATTATCAAAATCGGACTGATTTGTTCTGATCCACCACATTAGCTATAAAACAGAAAACAAAAAAAAAGTTAATAACTTGAAAAGAAAAAATAATAATAATTGAAAAGGAAGAAAATGGGAATTAATGTGGGCAGACTCTAACTTCCTATTCAACTCCCTCCTTTTTCGCCAAGGAGTAGCCGTCACCAGTCACCAGTCACCACCACCTTCCTTTAGATTCCTCTCGATCGTGCCCACCAGCTCACTCACTCACTCACTTGCTTCTTCTTCTAATCCCACAATCTCCACTTTTAATAAAAACCCTAATTTCGAGCTTGACGCAAGAGGAAAAAGAAACATGGGTCCCGCATTGTAAGAATCCCTTTTTCCTTTGCAGTGGCCATAGTCAAGTCACACACCCAAAAAAAGACGTTCCTTTTCCCTTCGTCTCCATTGGTATTAGTCAGACATTAACGTGGCTTAGTGAAACACCCATCTCTCTCTCTAGAAACCCAGAAAACTCTTGCTTCCCACTCATAATTTGCCTAGAAGGAGAAATTTGGAGACACAGAAGAAAGAAGAGCGCACCAATCCAGAGTTGCAGGAGGTGATTGCTGCTGTTTTTCCTTGAATTTTCTTCCCACAGAAGAATTTTCTTCGATCCAATCCCTTTTTTTACACAGGTACAAGGAAATTCAATGAACAAGATAAAAGATTTGTTTTTTTCTTTCTGTTCTTTCTAAGCTGTTCTGTGTATTATTGTAGAATTAATTAGCTTCTGGGTTCCTTTTTCATTGGACCATTTTTTTTTTTCCAATTCCAGTTGAGCTTAAGCAATTCCTTATTTCATAGCCGTCGGCTCTGAATTGGATTAGCTAGAGAAAATGATTCAGACAGAGAATTTTTAGCTTCTAGGTTAATCCTGAGTAAATTTCCTCTCTTTGTACTATTTCTCCGTTACCTTGAGTAGGGTCTTCAATACTCAAATGTTTCTTTCGAGCTTGAAAACTCCATCAAAGTTTAGCTTTTTCTCTGATCCAATTAATGGGTGCATCTAAAAATTCAAGCTTTTCTTTGACTCTCAATTTGTGTAGGGTTCTTCGTTTTTAGCTTTTTATTGCTTTTAGGTAAGAGATTAGGTAATATTTAAAAACCTTGACTTTTCAGCAAACTAGCTTTGTAGCCTTAGAGGGTCTCCAATTCGGCTTTTGTTTAAAACAGTAGATTTATAGCACATTTTGGGGTTATGCATTCGTTTGATTTTGAACAATATCACACAATACAATGGTTTGAAGACGTCTTCTGGCTAAAAGAGTTGCTAACTTTTGCTAAAATCTTGTACTTTGTTATTAATGCATTCAGAGTTCTACTTCTCACTATTTCTGTTCATGTTTGTCTTTCAGATATTTGGAAGTGTTCTCGAGTGTACTTCAAATTCGTATAATAGGATGAAAGATTGAATTTTGCTCGGCTTTGAATTTAAGTTAGCGAGTAAACAATGGGGAGTGTTACTCCTGATGTTCAGAAGGATGAACCTGAGCTTGAAGATTCATTGAACATTGATGAGAATCTGTCTGGGCAAGATGGTTCATTGAAGTCAGGGAACTTGTTGAGTCAGAAAAGACAGGAATGTAGTTTAGTTTCAAACAGCGGACAGTGGTTACAGATTGTTAAAAACGGTCCCAAAGGGACGTTTTCTCGTGCCACTAGTTTCTTCGATAACAAGATCCCAAGGCATTTGGTGTCATTGGACGAGAAGTATCTCCGTCGATGCCTCGACTTGATTAATATCAGTGCGTTTAAGTCAGCCAGTTGCAGCCTTTCTATGAATCTTGTAGGATCAAAGATGAGTTTTTCGTCGTGTCACTTCGATGCACCTGTGATCCCCAAAGAAAATATTGCTCGCCTTGTGTTTGATCTTCCATTGGTAGATGATTCAGGCAGTCCAGTGATTAGCCCCGCAATTACGGGTTGCAAGAGGGTTACATATATGCTTGATAAGCCTTTGTTACACAATCTCGAAGCATTGGATGGTGATGATACGAATAGCGGGACAAGGGGAGACGATAATGGTGAAAAAGGGTTGGCTTCATGTGATGTTGTGAGGAAGATAGAGGAAAAATACACCCTGGATTCGCAGTTTCAGAGTTATGAATCTGGAAACATGCCCAAAAGGGCGGTCTCTTTATCGAGCACAAACTCAGTGAGTTCTTCTTCTTCTGAGCAATCTTCTTCCTGTTGGTCTCCGTCTTCAACAGTTTCTCAAGGATCACTTCAATTCACTATGAAAGACAACAAGACGCCTCATTTTGTTTTCTCATTGGATGATCAGAAAGAGATCTATGCAGCTAGCTTAAGCACTAGTAGTGTTGGGTCGGGTTTCGACCGTAGTTGTCTAGACTATTCGTATTTGATCCATTTGAAGAAAGGCTGGGGGTCTGAACCGCAGCATTTGGTTGGTAAACTAAAGGTATCAACTTTGTTTTCTGTCTCGTCCACAAATGGAAAAACCGTAGAGAGACAGTTTGTTCTATTCAGCTGCGGTGGAAATCCGCAGTTACTGGGCCACAATGATATCAGGAAAAACAGAGGATTGTCTAAGAAAGTCGTTGATGCGCTCAAAAGCACCACACGCGCTTCAAGGCAAAGAAGTATCTCAAGATTCAGTAGAACAAGCTCCGTAGCGGATTTTTGTTCTTGGGAGCCATTTCAAGAACCTGACCACGATCTTGAACCCGTAAGTTTACTAGATAACGACCTTCCACCAAATCTTGAAACCTCAGCTGTTGTTGTGAGAGAACAATTTCCGGAGGAAGAAGAAGGAGAAGAAGAAAAAGTTGGAGGCTGGGGGATGAAGTTTCTGAAGAAAACGCCCTTGGCTCGACGCAAGGATGCTTCTAAAAGTTCTAAGCATTTGACAAGTATAGATGTTGTGATTCCTTCAGGGATTCACGGAGGGCCGAGAAAGAGAAACGGTGGTCCTTCGAGCTTGATTCAGAGATGGAAATCCGGAGGAAGCTGCGATTGCTCTGGATGGGACTTGGGTTGTCCCTTATTAGTCTTTAATGGCCAAGCTCGAAAAGATCAAAATGAAGGCCAATGCAATCTTTTTGAGCTCTTCACAGAGGTAACATTCAGGATCAATTTTATACCATTTCTTGACCATACATCATCATAGATTTTTTTCTTTTTTCTTTTTTAAAGAAACTTTTTTGCAGACAAGATGATCTATCAACGAAAAACTCAATCTTGGTCATGTTGTGTTTTTGTTGCAGGGATCGAAGCAGGGAACTCCTGGATTAAGGATCATGAATGTTCGAGACGGTCTCTACTTCGTCCAATTTCAAGAAAAGATATCTGTTTTGCAATCTTTTTCGATTGCTTTGGCATACATTCATAGCCAGAGCCAAAGACTCCGGCCATGGTCGTCAAGTTAGTGTACAGAGGCTTAACGAGCAAAAGAGAGGATGATTGCACAAAGTAATATAGGCAAAACTCAGCCTTCATAGTTTTAGTGGGTTCTTGGGATATCTATAAATTATTAGTTATATAATTTTTTTTTTTTTGAACTTATTTGGCTTTCTATTTAAATATTATTTTCTAAAGAAAGTATAATAACGGCTCTTTACTGAAAACGAGATCATATGTGAATGTGAGCTTTGGTATTGTTTGATTTGTTTTTTTGTTTTTAAAGGGTGGTGTTAAATATGTAAATTCTGACTTCGATTTTGACATTTATGTTATTCTGGTTTTATAGACTTTGTTTGTCAGTTAACTTCAATTTTATGAAATTAAGGCGATCTGCTAAAAACTTAAAATCAACGGTAATCCATATAGACTAAGCAAAATCTTACAAACCACGTCTGAGATCTCACAAAAGCTTCTCGTCTTTACTTTAAAAAACACCCAAAACATCGAGATTCGTTTTCAAACTACATTGAGTTTTGCTGAAGAAGATAACCAGATTAGACGATGGCGTTAGCAGCACTAGCAATCCTTGGCCAGAGATCCGCACACTCTTTCCCAATCGGTCCAGTAATCGCAGAACCTAAAACCAGACAACAAACCCCACATGTCTCAGAGAAGATCTTATCCAGAAAACAAATCTACGTGTTCCACAAATGTGTTTGATAATGACTGATTAAATGAGTCTTGTAAGAGAAATGAATGAACAGATTACCTTTCATTTCTCCCTTAGGGTTCACAATCACTCCCGCATTATCTACAATCGACGAATCAAAACCATTATAAATCTCATTGCAACATAGATAGCCATAATAAACTCATGTTTAACTCAAGAAACTATAATTTACCTTCGAAATACATGAAAACACCGTCCTTTCGGCGCCATGGCTTGCGCTGCCTAACAATCACAGCAGGAAGAACCTTTTTCCTGAGGTCTGGTTTACCTTTCTTGACAGTGGCCATAACCATGTCACCAACACAAGCAGAAGGTAACCGATTGAGACGACCTTTGATTCCTTTAACCGAAATGATGTAAAGGTTCTTAGCACCTGTGTTGTCTGCACAGTTCACTGTGGCTGCCACGGGAAGACCCAGTGACATCCTGAATTTGTTACCTGACGTACCTCCACGTCCTAATCAATTCAAACAATATCAAACCACCATTAGAGCAAAGCTTATAAAACATTTAAAAGTGTTGATTTTCCAGAAATGAAGATCAGTATATTCAGAAATCCAATACTTTTGATATTATATATGTTAACGAGCTGTGTAGATGAAGGAATCAGATCCCATGAGAAGATCAGAATCATGGATTTCGTGTAATTATGCCTTAATCACATGGTTACGACCAATTACTCTCCTTAAGCAGTTGGAAATGAAGAAATCGAGATAAAAGGTCAGATTTTCGAACATTCAAAACCAGAAGTAGTAGATCGATTTCAAATATTTAATATCTATTAGCCATGGAAGCTTTAATTAAAGAATGTAGTGAAATTATGATAATATACACTAACTATGAAATAAGAAGTCTTAGAATCGAAAGACAAACCTCGCTTCGACATTTTGGACGGCTCGAGAAAAAGCTCAGGAGGAGAGCTCTAGGTTTCCTGGTTATGTTATTAGTGTCGCCGGCGTCTGATTGGAGAAAAGAAACGAAGGAGAAGAAGGGATTAGGGTTTAAACCCCAAACCTATGGACAAGTTAGTAGAAGCCTTTTAAGGCCCATAAAAGCCCAAGAACATTTCAGTCATTCACCGTTGTAAAACTGAGAACCGGAAATTCTCACAATTTTTTTACATTTTTTTTGGAAGGAATTACAATTTTACATCTAATAATCGAAAACTAACATACAGTAGAACTTCTATAAATTAATAATCTCGGGACAATAAAATTTTATTAATTTAGAGAGGTATTAATTTATAGAGATTTTGTTCTCGAACTATAAATTTTGAAATTTTCCTTTAATTCAAATAGAAAATTTACTTTAAATTTTATATTATTCTAGAACTTTCTTTTATTTTAATTTCTTTATATTTTGTTATTTACATATTCAATATTATGTTAATATTCCAATATTCTTTTCACTTGGAGTCATATTTTACTAAATTACCTTAGTTATGTATGCCTAAAATTTATAATTATTAATTTATGATATTATTAGAACCATATATTTACATAGGTGTTTCTAAAAAAATATTATCTTATTATTTTATCGAATTTTGTTAATTTTTACACTGGTCCAACTCGGAACCGGTAAAATTTATTAATTTATCGTATTTATTAATTTATCGAGTATTAATTTATAGAAGTTTTACTGTATATAAAGATTATCAACAATCCAGTTTTATGGAGAGTAAATATAAGGATAGATGCTGTTTGTATAAATAAATTTATACATAACAATCAGTACTTGCAATTGCAAACAACCAAGCTAGATATTTTCTTCTCCCATGATGGAAATCTATTTTTATTTGTCCAACATATATTTTACACAACAGTATTTCCACACAGAATTTTGTTTTTCATCTTATTAAAATCTGGAGCATAATAATACTAGGCTGAAATACAGTAATACATACTTATACAGACAAAAGGTAAACAAATTTCTTAGTCTTGTTTGCGAGAATTGGCTTTCTCTTTGTTCTTTTTAGCACAATATTCGAATAAACTTCCATCAAAGCAACCTCTCACAGCTTCTTTAGATAAGAACCCTTCCTCATCCTTTGCAAGAATATAGAGTAGAATCCATTCAACTTTATTTGAAAGCCTGCCATAACAAATACACAAAACCGGCCGATTTAGTTTGTGTTTTTTTACCGGTTAATTGACAATTAGAGACGTATGTTATGTATATATATAATCAACTAAGAACCAATAATTTTTTGGTACTAACCATCCAAAAGGATCGACTGCCATTCGGTTTCCCTCGGTTACATTCCAAACCTCTTTTAATGATAACTTATCCGAAACCGTTAGCGCGTATTTGCTAAATATGTTCTCGAGATTAACCGGGACATACCTACAATCGCGGTTTAACAAACTGAGTATCATGAAAATTCTATTTTGAAATTATTGGGTATTTTTATATATATGTTTGAATGTTACCTCCCTTCGGTGTCATAAGTGCTTGAATCACTCCCATGCTTGGCTTTGTGTATGTTGTTGATGTAAACAGGCAATAATGGTGATGGCAACCAACTCTATTAACATATTTACCATTCACAACATAATGTTTCAGTCATATTAATAAAAATTAAATTCGAAGGGTCTTGATTAGGATTTGTTTTCCGTACCGGAAGTGTAACGTAGCTAAACGCTAAGTTTATGAAGATGCTCCAAAAGATTGAGGAGATTGGGTTGAAACCAAGGTCACGAAATCCTGCAATTTTTAAAAAAAATTTTGATATGATAAATGGATAAACAGCGAAAGAGTTACATTGTAAATAAATAATACTAATAAATAGTTACCTGCATAAGTCTCCCAAGGATAGACAATTCCGTCGCCGTTTTGGTCGAAGAAAGCAACATGTTGTTGCATAACACTCATGCCTTTGCTGTCATGACCTTCTGATCCATACGGATGCTGTGTATCCGGAGCTGCTAATGCTCTTGCCATATCTGATTTTCAATTTGAAACTGTTATGTTTTCACAGTACCTTCATCGATCATAATGCTTTTTCATAGTTTTTCTTTTATCGAACAGAAAATTCGGATCTCTTAAACATCAATATTTTTTCTCGATTTGTCATGTGAATTGTAGCGATTAGTAGGATTTCATTTTTTACTATTATTTAACTTAACATCCACTTACTTTTTCGCTTGTTACACATTAAATCTTAAATTTGGAGAAGCATACTTACATGGCTTTGGTAATGTTTCCTCCAAATCGTTCCGTACTTTTCGCTTTCCGGTCACCGGAGCTAACGGCGCCGTCGTGGCAAAAGCCTCTGCCTCTCCTCCCATTCTCTCTCTGATTCTTTCGCTCTCTCTCTCTCTTTCCCTTGTGTAAGTGTAAATAATTGAAGAAGCTCTCAATTTCTTCTTTTGCAAAGGATGGACACTGTTATATTTTGGTTTTTGTGGTCCATTATAAGTTGTAAAACCATAAAACGGGGATAATGTGCCAAAAAAAAAGGACACGTGTCGTGACTTTGTGGTGTAACGAGTTAAAAAAATAATAATAATAAATAAATAAACAAAGGACAAACAAACATGACCACATCTAATATGGTCCATGCACGTGGCGATCTTCACGTTGCTCAAATGGACATTTAACATTTTAATCATGAAGAGGTCGGTGGAAAAACGTCGTACTTCTTTTATGAATTATCATCTTCTTCTTTTTTTTTAAAAAAAATTATGAAATATCATCTTTTAAGGAAGAAAAAAGCATATTGGTGAAAATATAATATTACTTTAATTATAGCATCAAGAAATGAAATGTGTAAAATTGAATGATCTTATACTAATTTATTATCGCATCCAATGGTTTTATCTGAATAATATCAGTAAATGACATAATCACAGACTATTGTAGTTTTATACTCCATGTTTTTCGAATGGGAGGATAAAATATTGTAAGATGTTTGAAACACTCCAATGTTATATAAACCGTACTCTTGTTTGCGAGAATTATTATCCTTATTCTTCTTATATAGCACAATTAATACCCCAATTGGCTTCCATTATTTCCAAATATTTTACAGCTTCTTTGTACAAAAACCAATCCTCGTCCTTCACAAGAATCTAGAGTATTTATCCAATTAACAATTAACAAAACCGACCGGTTAAATTTACAGTTTACGAATATCGTACAATTACTAAGAACCGGGAATAATTCGGTACTAACCATCCAAATGGATTGAATGACATTGGGTGAATGTTTTATAACTTATCCGAGGCTGTGAACAAATATGTTCTCGACATTAACAAGAGCATACCTACGATCGTAATCTAACAGAAATGGGTTTATAAATTATAGCCAAAATCATGTTTAATATTTGTATAACTAAGTATTGTGTATATAACAAAGGTAAAAAAAAAAAAGGTATTGTGTATTTATATGTTGCTTGAATCACTTCCATGTTTGGCCTTGTGTTTGTTGGCAATATATACCGGTAATAATGGTGATAGCAACCAACTCTGTTATATATATATGATTCACAGCATTTATTACATTTTTGGTTTAAGGGTTATATAACATGTATTTATCTATTTATACCGTCGTTATCAAATCACGTAATTTCAACTTTTGGCTCACGGGGCCAACGGTGCCGAGGCCGACGTACCCAATGTGTAAAAGTTTTAGAATTAAAGTTTATATTCTTAGGAAAAAATGGTGTCTTGTGATATCTACAATTTTGGGGTGCTTTATGTGGAAGAAAATGGAAGTATTGGGCACGATTTAGAAATGGTGGAGACGTGCGTGTCTTCATGAGTTTATTGATTACAAAAGAAAAAGGACGAGTCATGTGACCACATGTGTGGTCCTATGCACGTGGCCGGAAACCATTTGCTGTTTAATCCTTATGTGTGCGGTGGAAAACAAATCGGGCTTCAGATTATTGCTTTGCTTTGTTTTTTTTTGTAAAATGATTAATAACGAAGATTAGGTCACATGCGGATTGGTTTATTACCAAAAACATTTATTTACCGCTATTTTTGGCCGTCAATATTATTTCCCTTTGCTGATTGGTTACATTTTTCTCTGTCACATGCGGATTGGTTGCAATGATAAGTTAGAACAGTGAATGTGTTGCCATACTGACAATAAATTTAATTATTATGACGGAAAAGGAAGAAACACGGAATATTGATTGAAGTAATATGGTACTTGTACATAGCTCTTACGTAATATACATGCATTCAATGCCAACTCTTCGTTAGGTTAATTTTTGTTGTATTTAATTAATTAATACTCTATGAATCTAAGATTACCCATGATCCATCGTCAGATAAATTATCATTATCCTTGTTTGATATAAAGTATCGTTTAACTTCGTTTTTTCTTCTTAAACTGATTTTTTTTAATGTAATAAATTGTTTTTATATGGTTTTGGATACTATTCTTGTAAATTCGATTTAGTTAAAATCAATATATTCAGTTGGCGTTAATAGATACAGTATAACAATTCTTTCCCAACTAAAGAAACTAAATCAGATATGTTTAATTACATGTCAAATAATGTATAAACTTTTCGGTGTTATATATATTTTGAGAGAAAAATAACTCAGTGTACTATTATTACATGTCAATTCATCATTGTTACTTGGCATTTTGGTGAAGCTTGGTGATTAATCTCGAAGTGTGTATGCACATCGTATTATGTATACCGATACAATAGGGTATATAGAAAACTCTCACATGTACATATATGTGTATATTTTATATGTATATATAAAGGAACTTTCGAAGCTAAGAGATTACTTAGTCCAATTTTGTGTATGTTGAGGTTTTCGAAGAGAATTTGGCGAGAGATATCCACCGTTGATTGAATCGAAATCGAGCACAGCCGTTGAGTTTGATCCGGAATTTACTTATTTTCACTCTCCTTGTCATCTCCTTGCATCTCTGTTTCATCATCAATTTGCTTTTTGGTACCTTCACAAGTTCCTTTACGAATTTGCATCTTCCATTTTCTATAAATTGTCAAAAATATTAGCTAATACAAAAAGTCAAAAACCTAAATAAGAGGCAAAAAAAAAAGAGGATACCCTTTTGGCCAGCTTCTTCTTCTAGACTTGTGTTATTTAGCAGCTGCTTATATAATTAACATTTCCAAAAATAAGTTATATTGTTTATCAAATGTCTATTATTTGTTGTAAGTTCGTGTGTGTAATATGATTAAAATACCTTAACCAAACTGTGCATTCTTTTTCTCATCCTTCTCTGTATGTACCCTCTCGAACACTATTTTACCAATTAAAGGTTGAGAATTTCAGTTAGAAGAATACACAGTATACTATCTTCTTCTTTGTTTTTCTGGAAAAGTCACCACTAATTTACCTTAATATAGTACTTAACGTATGCGTAGAAATTTAGTAAGCTCCAAACCGTTTTGTCGAGTCTCTTTCCTTCAACGTGCCGTGAAGTAATATCTGCAATAATTAAGAACATGATTGAGAACGTGTCTATAATACTAATTAAAGAGGTTGAAATTAATTATAAACAGATTAAAAGAAATAAAATGTACCAAAAGAGACAAAACCAGAATTGGTGGTCAAGTCTTGAACCGGTTCTCCTCTAAGTTGGAAAGGAGGAATTGGTGACCAATCACAATGTGGTGCCTTTCCCATCTCCTTTTGGTTTCCCACTTCCATTAGTTCCTTTTATTTGTCCAATATTTAAAGTTTTCAGCATAAAGAGAGAAAATTTGACAAAGAAAAAATATTTTGATAAACATTTCAAAACTATATTTCGTTTTAGTACAATTGCAAAGTTGTTTCTACTTATTGGATAGTATTATTTTTTTGACAACTCCCCTTGAATATTTGAATAGTCAAAACAAATTTTAATATTTGGAATTAGTCGATCGTATAATGCTTATAAGTTATAATATGTTTCAACTTTCAAGTATTTTGTAATATATAGCATATATATATATATGAATTAGCCGTAAATGAGATAATTTGTTTTTCACATTTTCAAAATGCATGTAGGAGTTTTTCTTTCACCAAATATGCATGTGTTATATACTTATATCGAAAACTATTTAGATTATTTTAACTTTCAAAAATTGAATTCTAATTGGATAACTCATTTTAATTTTAGTTTTATTTTTTGTAACAGCTATATATTAAATTAAAAAACGACTCTTTTGACTGGTTGTCGAATTAAAGAATACACTTATCCCGCATTTGCTCACAGTGACCATAAGATGTATGCATTGTAATTGTACCTGGAAGAATGACGTGGCAATGACCACATCCGAATTGTCTTTAAAATTCATTGGAAACACCGCCGTAATATTCTCCGGCTGAAAATTAAAAACATTCAAGACATATCCTTGTAATAGTTATATTGATTCGAGAAAAATTAATGAAACGTCGGTTTCTGTATACGAATCATATTGTTTATATGTTGGATGCATGTAACTCAAATAAAATGCGGTAAATGGGGGAAACTAAACCTGTTTAAAGACGTAGAAAGGTTCACTTGGGTGATAAACAATCCTGATTGGCTTGTTATTGTTGTTCATCGCTTGTGAATCATCTTGAAAATTCAAGTTTTTCAGCATCTCTTTTAACTGGCTACTTAATATTAACGCTTGTATTTCAGAAATCCTTGTAATGATTTTAATCGCTTCTGCAGTTGAAAGATTCAATATGAAGCGAACTAATTATAATTAAGTTGCGGGAAGATATACATTACATTTATAATAAAATTGAAGTAATTGTCCTCTTAACTTTTTTTCTTTTCTTTCAGCACTTAATTTCTTAACTTTGAATGAACAGTCGTTTTAATACATTATGAGCAAAACGAATATCTGTACATTTACTTTCACAAATGCAAGAATAGGTTATCTATTAACATATGTGACAAACAAAATTTAAGAAATTTTTTTGATAGATTTTAATTGTTGAAAATTTAAGAATTTTTTTTTATGGATATCCATGTTAGTTATAATGAACCGTTAAAAATGTCTAACTAAAACAATTTACCTTAATATTATAGTTGCTGTTTGCATTTGATATTATCGAATATTTCAATTTAGTTAATTAACTACAAAA
The DNA here is from genome assembly GCA_900406395.1 of Kernera saxatilis. Taxonomy (NCBI): domain Eukaryota; kingdom Viridiplantae; phylum Streptophyta; class Magnoliopsida; order Brassicales; family Brassicaceae; genus Kernera; species Kernera saxatilis. The sequence continues at coordinate 1,610 of OVAY01001917.1, read as the reverse complement.
TAAGGAATTTGTAAGCTTACCTTTGCCACGTGGGATATTATCAAGGCGAAGTTTAAGGGTCAATTGAAACCCTAATCTTGGTGGATCAACAATATCTATCACACCAACTGCAATTTTCTTAATCACCTCATAAGTGTGACTTGAAATCTCCTTTAAAGTCGCTGTTCCTTGTGTCTCAAGCAACGTCGACGTCGATACATACACAATATTTGATTCCGAAATCGAGCACTACATGTCGAAATCATATATTTTTTTTTTTGTAATAATTATCTAATCAAATAATCAAGAAAATTATTTTAAAAATTAACAAGATCCCATAATAAGTATACCTTGATATGATATTGAATCGAACCAAACTCGTAGAAATGTTGATCGATCTCAATAGGTTTTTCAGCACTGCCATGATTTGAGGACAATGAAGCAATTATATTACGTTTTAGTAGGACCATACCGGCAAAAACAAAAAATCATCTCAATTGAAGCTAAACCGGAAAGATTGTTACGTACGGAGATAAATAAACCGGGAATGAAATCGGACCGGAGAGAGAGAGAGAGAGAGAGAGTGGCTTACCGGTGTATCTTCAGGAGTGTTTCTTTCAATGTTGGAGATGATCTTTCGAGATATGCCATTCTTGAAAGAGCTCGGAAGAAACTTGAGGGCAGAAGAATTATAATTTATAACTTTTTGTTTTGTCATTATTTTTTATGATATGTGTGTGATCTTATGCATATATATGTATGTATGTGTGTTTCTCTAAGTGCGTTTTGTTTCTTTGGATGTATGTGTATAGGTAAATTGTTGGAGGTTGAGTAAAATGTAAGTTCTAACTTTGCAATCATTTTTATCTGGTTTCTAAGCAAACATAGAAGCTACGTGTGAATTCAAAAGCCATTAATCTAGACCTACCTGCTAGCCCAATCCAAATGTAGGCCCATTATGAGGGATTATGTGTATATAGACAAGTAGTTTTGACGCTGTCTCAGCCGTTAGATTAATCTGTGGAATCCGATAGCACGTTCGTCACATAATGACAAAGAAGGAATCTGATACTTTTTTCTCGGGATTAGAAAACGGAATCTAAACAAAGAGTTCTAATCCAAACATAAAATGTTAGATTCTAGGTTATGGTAAACAGATTACATTTTAAATAACTAAGTCTTCGAAATTTTGATATGGTAAATAGACTCAGATACATTTCCATTGGTCTTGATTACTTGAGCTAGATTATGTTTTTTTATAAAACGTCTAAAGTCCAAACCCCACTGTTAAAGAACATTAATGACTGTTTTTTTTTTCCTTCGGTGGACCATACCATTAAAAAGCAATACTTGAAATGTAATCCAAGTTAATTTTCAATAAAATAAATAAATTATTAAATAGATGTATGATTAAGCGTCGGTTTCACACGAATCTTAAGCTTTTGACTTCACTAACATATCACCCCACGTACTAATCCACCATTCTTCTTTTGTTCTTATTTCTGGTTTGCGTAGGGTAAAAGAATGGTCATTGTAAAGTCATATATATATATATATATATATATATTGTTTTTCTTATAATTTAAAATTTCTTATTATTATATATATATATATATATATATATTGTTTTT
>OVAY01001916.1:0-23058 GCA_900406395.1 Kernera saxatilis | reverse complement strand
ACATCTTTATCTGGCAGGCTCTCTAGCTGCTTTACAAACGACCATATGTATGCTACCATCAGGCCTAACTACCATAGTATAACTACGTTAAGAAAGTGACATGCCCATATGTATACCTCAAGTCTTAACCCGATGCACGTGGATTCCCGTCAAGTTTTAGCTAAACCATATATAGACAAAGGATTCAGCTGAGATTTCTCCAAACCATTTGGTCTACCTTACTCTTCATTTAGTTTTTAACTTTTTATTTATTTATCAAAACAATTTTCACTTGCTTGACAGTTTTCGTAATAGTAAATGTTTAAACTTTTTATCTTTGTTAAATCTTACAAACACAAACTTGATCTTAAAGTACAATTATATCATCACTTACAGAAATTACATATAATACATTTTGTGCCCGTACGTAGTACGGGCTTTAAGACTAGTCTTCCTATATTCTAGGAGATAGCCTCGGATCCTAACTTATTCATAATCATGCCATTCGAGAGTGATCCTAAAGCCTCGTATGTATAACTCCGCGTCAAGGCATGATTGGAGCCGGGATAAGCTTTGGCTCCAAACCATCTAATCTTTCCTGTTTCGTCCCTTAGTATCCATCCAACACCACAGTGATTTAGATTTTCCATCTAAAAAGCATTTATATTACATTTAAAAGTACCTGAAGGAAGGAGAAACCATTTGATGATTTTGTTGCCCTAACTCGAGATGCTGTGACCCCATTTTGCTCATTCTGATCATACCACTCCTTTGTATCCAAAGAGCTTTCTCTTACGATTAGGGGAGCTTCATCAGTCTGTTGACTAGAGAAACATAGATCATTCCAAATTTTAGCAGTCACTCACAATTGCAACCTTAGTCTCAATAAACATAATGTTTGTCAAAAAAAAAAAAAAGTCTCAATAAACATAATTTGCGTAGACCTGATCTAAAGAGGTTAGTGTCAATAATATAATAAACTAACAAATCTGTATATTATTTATTTCTTAACTCCTTGCTGATTTGTTTAAGGAAGACGTGTTTGTTTATTTTTATTTAGCGAATGAAATAGACTGTTTAAGAAACTTATGAGAATATGATATTCATAAATTATCAATTTCGATCTGTCCAAAACTCAGGTACTATCTCTCTGACTCTTTTTTTTTTGGGATAAAATCTCTCTGACTCTTTCCAGTGAGAAGTGTTAAAATACCCATTGGATTCATTTTTTTTTTTGGTACGCTCCATTTATATTTCTTTTATTGTATTGAAGCTTTAGTATGTAATTGCTATTTTTTTTCCATATCATTTCTAATAACCGTATCGTTTTTCTGAACCACACTATTGTATGAAGGTGAAGAAAAAAGTATAGTGATGAATTAGCATGTTGCAGCATCATTGGGACCAGTTTTGCATTGAACACCCCAAGACCACAACTATGATTTTCCTCTACGGTGACCTCTTTATATATTGATTTTTTTTTTTTTTTTATATACTCGATCGGCTGATCCGTCAGTCTCGGAAAGAACACACCGAAGTGCTACAGAGTGGATTCACTACCACCCGGAGGGATGGGCTACCACACTGCATGATCCGAGTTTGGAATGCTTTCTGACTAATGTACGGGGGTAGTCAGGTCGCCTGTATTTCTGACTACCAGATAAACCAATTGGGCCTTGATCCAACTAACAGACTTCTCAATAAAGTGTTGATAACAACTAGGGAGGAAGATCGAACCTGGGATGTGGGAGTTTTACCCTTTCACCCATGGTTGCCCTACCACTAGCCCACCACCTTGCGGGCTATATATTGATTTTTTTTAAAGCTCATTTAACCATTTATAAATAAAAATAATAATATGAATGTTAAAAAAAAAATATAAGATGTCAAAAAATAAATATATAAAAAATATATTCACTTTATTATTTAGGGTTTTATGCAAATAAACCTTCCAAATAGATTTTTTTTGCAACTTTATATTCGATTTGCCGAAAATGCAAGTCAAATCTATGATGTCCGAGTCAACCCGCAATATAGGCTTTCCGTATATCGACGACATGGCACTTCAAACGGCGTTAGTGTAGAAAACATATTTTGAACTGAACCGAAATTGAAATTTTATGAACCGAATTATAACCGAAATTTAACTTCTATTCAACCGAACTGGTTTACAACCATCACCGTTCAAATCTTGTTTCTTCCTCTCCGCCGTCGTTATTTCTCTTTTTCATAAAAGACGACGAAGACGGTAGCAGCAATCTCTTCATCTCTTTAAAGTTTTCGCTGTTTAAAGAGACTCATTTTTGGAGAAACCCAGATTTTGATGAAGATAACTTTTCATTATTCCATCTTCAAACACGTAAATTTTTTGTGAAAAGATGTCCCAAATCTCTCTAAACAAGATTAAGGCAAGAGGTTTAAAGAATAAAAAATCAGAAATTAAACACAGTGAAAGACATAAAACTAAGAATCTAAAGCAAATTTTTAGATGACAAAGTAATCCTCAATCCTCACCAGATATACTCTGATCAGAATAACCTGGGTTTCCCTAATAATCTGGGTTTTCCTAAAAATCTGGGTTTCGTCATCACCATTTAACTCGATTTTGATGGTGTTCGTCTTTGGATTTTGTGAGATTCGTACAAAAATTTTCCATTAGGTCGACCAATGGCTCAATTTGGAGATTCAAGAGATTGAGCCTAAGGTCGATTGCTTACAATCTGAATCATATTACTCCCTCCGATTGCGTCGTCAACCCATTAAATTGGGTTTGTTCCGTGAATCTGTAACAGAGATTCTCAGCAGGGAGGAAAGAGAAGAAAAGATGGAGGAGGGGCCAAGGTAAGGAGGATGGAGAAGACGAAGATTTCTTTTGCTTTTTTTTTTTCTTAATTTTTAATTTAAAATATGTTAATAATTAAAATACTCATATTCAAAACGTTGCGTTTTAATTTCCGTTACCGATATAACATCTGTTATCTCCAAGGATTATATTGCGGATTGACTCGGATATTATAGGTTTGACTTGCATTTTTGGCAAATCGAAAATAAAATTGTAAAAATAAACCACTTAGAAGATTTATTTACAGAAAATTCTATTATTTAATATAACATACTGTAATTACGCTAGCGAATAAATCACCAATGTCTATAAATGCACTACCAAAACTAAGAAAATGTCATTTTGCTGAAACAGCACATTACATTTGAGGTTTCACTTTTTCAAAAAGGATTTTTCTTTTGTGAAACACGAAAATACCATTATTCTAGTAATTCTTAACTCGATAACATCCAAGAAAATATATACATAATACATTTCATTCCTATCCACGCATATTTGATTTGTCAGTCGAAATCATTAGTGTTTGTGTCAAAGGACACCGATTATTTCGGGTAAAAGAATATTCTTTGCAATAAAAAGATAGATAATTGGTAATTCAATGACAGATAAAGTAAGAAAATATTTTACATTAAAAGAAAAAAACAGAACAGAAAGAAAACAACTTTGTTTTTGCAACAACAACAAAAAAAAAAAGCAAAACAAAATTGGTTACTAAAGAAAAAATAATAACTTTGGCCTTTGGGTTTTCGCCACAATACTTTGTATTTGGTCCCGACTTAGTCCGTTGCCTCTTCTCAATTCGCAGCCATTTTTTACTCACCTGAACCACAGGATAGAAAACCCTAAATCCACCAAGTTTCCTGCAATTTCGGCGTTTCAGATTCTCGTTGTTCAAGGGTTTGATCATTTTCGAATAGACTTTGTTTATATGGGCGATCTTGCTATGTCCGTAGCAGACATCAGGTGAGGAACATTGGATTCATTTTCATTTATTTGCTTTCGAATTCGGAATTTCATGCTGTGAATTTAGCGATTTAGGGTTTATGCTCTTTCTTATATGGAGGTGGATTCGAATTGATAACGGGAAATCCCAAAAGTTTTGAACTTTCAATACGCAGGGATGATTTTGGGGTTGAATTAAGTTTTAAACAACAGCTGTTTCATTGCTCTGGAGGAGGTGTTGGGATCGTTGGACAGAGTTAGGCCTTAGGTTCAATCTCAATCAAAATTGATGAATCAATGAAAATAATTTAGATGCCCATATCGATTTTTCCTCTAAAAGTGGAGCTTTTTCTCTTCTAGCTCCCGCTAGGGAGAGAGTAAGAGAGAAAGAACATGATGAGCTATTTATTTTTTTGTTTATCGAAGCAAACTGGTTCCGTGATCTTTGTTTATGTTGCTCAAAATTAAAAGGTGGTTGTTAATTGATTGGCTGAATATTGTAAATGTTATTGGGATAGGATGGAGAATGAGCCTGATGACTTGGCTAGTGATAATGTCGCGGAGATTGATGTGAGTGATGAAGAGATTGATGCGGAAGACCTGGAGAGACGGATGTGGAAGGATCGTGTCAGGCTTAAAAGGATCAAAGAACAGCAGAAAGGGGGTTCTCAGGGAGCTCAAACAAAGGAGACACCTAAGAAAATCTCTGATCAAGCGCAGAGGAAGAAAATGTCTAGAGCTCAAGACGGTATACTTAAGTACATGTTGAAGCTAATGGAAGTCTGCAAAGTTCGTGGGTTTGTGTATGGTATCATACCCGAAAAGGGAAAGCCAGTGAGCGGTTCCTCTGACAACATAAGAGCTTGGTGGAAAGAGAAAGTGAAGTTTGATAAGAACGGACCAGCTGCGATTGCTAAATATGAAGAGGAGTGCTTAGCTTTTGGGAAATTAGATGGGAATAGAAATTCGCAGTTTGTTCTCCAAGACCTGCAAGATGCAACTTTAGGGTCTCTGTTATCTTCTTTGATGCAACATTGTGATCCTCCGCAGAGGAAGTATCCGTTGGAGAAAGGGACTCCTCCGCCTTGGTGGCCAACCGGGAATGAAGAATGGTGGGTGAAACTCGGTCTGCCCAAAAGTCAGAGTCCTCCTTACCGGAAACCGCACGATCTCAAGAAGATGTGGAAGGTTGGAGTTTTAACGGCAGTGATCAATCACATGTCGCCTGATATTGCAAAAATTAAGAGACATGTTCGCCAGTCGAAATGTTTACAGGACAAGATGACAGCTAAAGAGAGTGCGATTTGGTTGGCCGTTTTGAACCAAGAGGAATCCCTGATTCAGCAGCCTAGCAGTGACAATGGAACATCTAATGTAACCGAGACGCATCGAAGGGGTAATAACGCTGACAGGAGAAAAACCGTGATCAACAGTGATAGTGACTATGATGTTGATGGAACAGAGGATGCTTCAGGCTCAGTTTCATCTAAAGACAATAGGAGAAACCAAGTTCAAAAAGAACAACCAACTGCCGTCTCACATTCAGTAAGAGATCAAGATAAAGCAGAGAAACATCGCAGAAGGAAAAGACCCAGAATCAGATCTGGAACTGTCAATCGACAAGAGGAGGAGCAACCAGAAGCTGAACAAAGAAATATTTTACCGGATATGAATCATGTTGATGACCCTCTGCTAGAATATAATATCAACGGTACGCTTCACGAGGACGATGTTGTAGAACCAAACATTGCCTTAGGACCTGTGGAGAATGGTCTGGAATTAGTGATTCCCGAGTTCAATAACAACTACACTTATCTTCCACCTGTCAATGGACAAGCTATGATGCCTGTAGACGAAAGGCCAATGCTTTATGGACCAAACCCTAACCAAGAGTTGCAATTTGGGTCAGGTTATAACTTCTATAATCCCTCTGCAGTGTTTGTGCATAATCAGGAAGAAGACATTATCCATACACAGATAGAAATGAATGCACAAGCACCACCTCACAACAACGTGTTCGAGGCCCCAGGAGGAGTACTTGAACCCCATGATTTACATGGAAATGAAGATGGTGTCACAGGGAGAGATTTGGCTCCTCCTCAGTATCAGAGTGAACAAGAGAAGCTGTTGGACAGTAACATTCTGTCTCCATTTAATGACTTGACGTTTGATAGCACCTTTTACTCTGGGTTTGATTCCTATGGTGCATTTGATGATGATTTCTCATGGTTTGGAGCTTAGTTTTCTTAACATTTTTGTTGGGAGGTTACATGGTAAGTTTGTGTCACACCACACCATCTTATATATTTTGTCTTACTTTATAAATTTTCCAGTATTGTCTTATGTTTTTTTTATTATGTTGCAGGTTCCAAGGGACATGGCAATAGTCTGGCTAGTACAGTTACATTCTCTCCTGCTGATCTTAATTCTTCCTTTTCTTATATTTGTTATGAGAAACAATTTTTCCTTCTAAATAATTTGCCAGGCACTCTGCTTTTCCCGTTGTAATGTTCGTCAGGGAAAGCAGTTAGTGTATCTTTTGTAAATTAACCTGTGAGTAATTCATCAAGTTAAGAGAATCATGATTTTTATCTGTTCAATTTCAAGTTCTTGTAATATCCGAGTTTTGACTTTTTATTGTTCTTTCAAGGTTAAGTATGAACTTGATAATGAGATTCGACCTGAACCTTAAAAGTGTTTTTTAATAAACGAAGGAGACTTGAATCTTAAATTCGGCTCTGAGTAGTGTTCCCAAAAAAAGCCAAGTCCTTTGTCGGCAAAAAGATGGTTTCACATAACTTACACTAGTTCCTAACTTCTAACCCGAGCACAGAAGAGTCTTGATGCATTTTTCAGTAGCAAATCAAACAAAGTCAGAGATTTAATCATACAAAAAGGAAGGCTTGATGATGAGGTAACTCAGGGCTTCCATAACTTCATGGTGCAATCTTCACTATAGGTAGCGAGGAGGTTTCTATGTGGGTGGTGTGCTATGCCTATCACATCCTTCTCATGCACCTGTCATAAGCAGAGACTTATCAGAAACCAGGTCTAATAAAAGACTAGACAACTAAGACAAATATTGAGAGAGAAAGTAAGGATGATCATCTGAGCTTTAATGGCAGAAAATATTGTATCTTACATGTAAAAACACAAAGGGTCTTCATTACTCTAGCAAGCTAATGTTATGAGTTTTTTCTTTTGGCAAATGCAACTTTTAAATTTCAATAACAACAAAGAATCTATTGGATATATAACTTACCATCATAAAATGCTCAAGTCCACCGGTTTGATAGCTGAAGCAGTACAATTTCCTGTAAGTTAGTGCAGACCAGTGTTAGGAGCATCAAAAGCAGCGGATGAAACCAGAAAAGAAAAGAACCACAAGACCATCCTTTCACAACAAACTCCTGCAATTTACCCATAAGCAAGAAAATTGATAGGTAGAGAGTAATACCTGTCTTCACCGATGCAGTATATCCAATCGCCTTTTGTAGATACACATGCTGCTACAAAATCTCCTCCTTCTCTCTTACCGGATGAGAAACTCTTCACAACCTGCAAAAGGATTAAAGTGTAAGCAACATGTGAACTGACTTAGATTTGCCATGACAGATTACACTGGTTTGCAGGAGACTATTGCTGGAAATTCACCTGTCCTTGGAGTGTCATGATGTATATAGATGATGTCTTGTTGCACACAACAATGTGTTCTGGATTTTTGGGAAACAGATGAACAGTATTTACTGAAGCTTCACCTCCCTAAATTTCAAAATACAGATTGGAAACAAAAGAGTTGACTTAGCCACAGAAGATCAGAAAGAGCATAACAAGATGTACATGAATCTGTAAGAGAAAAGATACTCTTAATGGAGGTGGTGGCTTAAATGTTTGTAGACAATCTGTTGTCTTTGAATCCCAGACCTGTGCAAGGAAATAACACTGCTATTACATGGGAGAAGGCAGAATCTAAACGAAAAACACAAATACTGCCCACAGTAGACAGCCAAATCCCAAGAATATACTTATACAAACTGATACAATGTACCTTCACTGTAAAATCACTGGATGCAGTGATTATACGACTTCCATCACTTGTAAAGATGGCGTTATTTACATAAGATGTATGGCCGCGAAATTCTTTCAACAATTTCCCAGATTTCATACCATGGATCCTTCATAAAATACAGCAAAAATATAATGTGATTTTGATATTTCAATCAACCAGATGCTCAACGAACCAGCCATCAGCACTGGCATAATTACCAGATGAAAGGAAGAACAACAACAGAAATAAAGAGCCTCAAGCTTTTGCAGGGAGAAAACAAAACCAATATAAGTATAAAACCTTGCAGTGCTGTCAAAGGAGGTACTCAGTAATTGGCTTCCATCCCGAGAGAAGGAAAGACTTGTAACTCCTTGGGAATGTGCACGCTCAAGACGACGCAGGCATTGACCAGTCCTTATACGCCAGACCTACGAAAAAGTAGTTTCTTCTTATTGTTATACAATCGAAATTCATATGGAGCAATGAGTGGAAGAAGAAGTATCCACCAATCTGCAGCAATAGTCTATCTTCCAACAGAAAGCAATATAATGAATATTCAACTTTAAGAAAACATATGCAGATGGAACTTACTTTAATCTTTCCATCTTGTGACCCAGATGCAAGCATCTCTGAATCTCTGCTAAAGTCTATACAAAGGACAGGATCATCATGCATCATGAAAGATTCCTGTCAGAATTTAGTCATTCTTAGTAAAGAGGATGGAATGAGTACTCTCTATACAAAGCTTGATATTTTGTGTACGAGGAATTCTCAGACAAGATACTTGGTGCTGCAGGAGTTTCATGGGAAAATATTTTTGGAATTAAAAGGAAAAAGTAATCCACCGTATATTTGGTGCTTCAGGAATAATAAGATGCAGTAAGGAATTTTTTTCATTCGTTTCAAAAGTATTTACAGCTCATCTTATAATATAAAAATAAAAAGTAGACATGAGAGCTTACATCAGCTTGATACTGCAAATCCTTCTTCAGCTTCCCACTAATGTAATCCCATACCTGTAATGATTTTCAAGTCTGAGCAATCCTGGTCACAATATTAGTTTAAAGACTTATAACATATATAATCACACAGACAGATTTTGCATCAACTCACCTCGATAAAACCATCAACAGAACAAGATACAAGGAACTGTCCATCTGGTGAAAATCTAGCGCATTCGGCATGACTCTTTGTACCAAACTGCACGAGGGACAAGATATGAAAATTAGAAAAGAACTCAACTGATGAGAAAAGCTAAATTTGCTATGATGAATATGAACCTTTATTGTATGATTAAGAGTAGTAGGATATGTGTCTTCTACATCTTGTTTCATAGCTGCCGTCCCACGAAAGAGGTCAAACTGAGTTCCTGGAGGGAGCAGGCCTGGCACAAAAACACAAGTGTATGTAAATTTTATGAGATAAGTGAGGGTACATACGTGATTCCATTGATATATTAAAAAAAAAACGAGATAAAGTTTGACTTAAAATTCTACAGTGCTGTTTGATAGCATGCACAGTTTCTTAGATGATCACCTTGATGTTGTTGCCACTTTAAAGCCTGACCTATCAAAGCCATTAACCGTGAAGGTGGTACCACTGTAACCTCGGCAGCCACAGCTGACATAGTAGGAGAAAAATCAAGAAGTAAAGCTTGAGTACATACTGAGCAAGAGAAAAACAAAAACCTTCACAACCATTAAACAGGACACAAGTTTTCGTCATAATTTTTGTTTATGTCATAAAGATATTCTTGCCGGCGATAGAGAGCAAATTCCACAATATCACTTAGTTCCTTCAGGTAATTAATCCCTCAACAACTCACTAATAAGAAAATAAGTAAAGATAGAATGTTCTCTTAAAAAACAAAGAAGAAATGGCCAACCTTGAGCAATCTGTGCACGTTTTCTTTCTTTAGTTGAGTCTCCATAAGCCTTAGAAACAATTGTAATATTAGTAATACATCATTTTCAAACACACAACACAAGGAAACGATTTCATGAACGCAACAGCTCTCTATGCATAACATGAACAATGACTAGGAGACCATGCACCTCAAAAGACTAATCACATAGAAAAGTCCATCAAAATGTAGGAGATGTAGTAAAATATAAAGATACTTTTGTACTCACAAACATGGAACATGTGTTATAGCTTAAGACCCTCATCTAGAAACATCTACATCTCTAAATGATGCTAAGCTCACTGGATCTACTTAAGACTATAAAAGATATCAACAGTCGTGCATACTAAATAATTCAGAGTACAAAAAAGCAAGCGATATAGAATTTCTAGTAGATATACCAAACATTGTTTAAAATGCTGAACAATTGCAGACAGCCATGCTTAGGTGACATAGCAACCACATAAGAAACACTCAATATAATACTGAATAGTCAAGCATAATATAGCTTCCATACCTCATGTGGATCAAAATAGCTTCTGACTAGAAGATGCTCCATCCGCAAATATCTTTCTGGTTGCTCCTGCTTCATGACACCCATCACCTGAGTTTGCCTCAAAATAGCCCGGGCAGTGTCCAACTCTCGAAGTTCTATCATCTCCAATACAATCTGAATAAGTCATCCCCAAATGGAAAAAATAAATTCTTATGAGACTTAGCAGTAGAATGAGAGAGGCTTCAACAAAACTTACAATGACAATCACTAGTTTATACATCTTATACGTTCTACAAGTAAAGAAAAAACCTGTTCATAAAGGTCTTCTAGTTTATTCCTGGGAAGCTTAAGCTGAGAAACTTGAGGCAGTACTGAGTCCCATCTTCCACTATTGATATCAGAAACAAACGTCTCGACGCTGTCTACTGTATTTAAAGAAACCTGGCACTCGCTTTGTAATGTCTGGAACGTCTGATTCAAGGAGTTCTCTTTGCAGAACTGAAGCACAATCTTTATCACACTGAGATATAAAAACACAACAGAGCCCTGTTACGGATGACGATCTACCCAAAGTTTATGTATAGCATCAACATCTAAGATTGGGAGTATCATAGTGTTCTTCACCCACTTTCACTAACCAAATGGCTAATAGTACTGTCATTGGATAATTAAGTATCGTTAACTTGAAAAGAGAGTGTATATTTCCAAAAAAAGGTTTTAAATTCGAGCCGAGAATTAAGAAGAGTTAGAATTTATAAAAATTGAGTCTTGCATCGAGAAGCCTTGCAAAAGGTACCTCAGAATTTGTACAAATTTCCGTAAACCACGTTAATTCAAAACGGAGAGCAGCTACGGAAGAGTCAAAAATATTTAGAAGAAAGAACCAGAAGGCCTTACTTTAAGAAAGACCATGCTTAAAAGGATTAAAACCCAGAAATTTAGTATTGCGAATATAGGAAGACGCATATTCAAGAGGTTTTCTCCAAACATTTAACCTAAGATCCGTCAGAGCATTCGTAAAGGATGGTTCTTGGAGCACAATTAGCGCGACTAAAAAGAAAATTAGGGTATTCAAAAAAAAAGGAGAAATCTTACTCTCGAGCTTCGATTTCGAGCGCCATAGTCAGTCGTCGTGAGCTTTCGCCGGAGACGCGCAGGGGTAAGAGTGGAGCAGAGTAGAAGACGCACGCGAAGGAGTTTTTAACTGGGTTTTTAATTCAATGGCAATCCCGCTAATATGAAAGATAAAAGAAGTGAGGGGTCAAAACCAAAATTTAATAAACTCCGGATACTACATTATAAATGTTTTAAAATTTAAAAAAAAAAAACAAAATGAAAACCGGACCGGACCGGACCGAGCAGTTGATGCAAATCAATCTAAGATCCTAATTCCTGTATCAAAACCATAGCCACAAAGCAAATATTATATGTTTCCATGCCAAAGCGCTTACTTTTATAGATTTCTTTCTAACAGTGTTAGCATTCACATTTCTTTTACCACAGATCAATCTGAGACTGATAGTATGCATATTTCCTTTGGCTTCTGTGAAACTGTACAGTCCATTTCCACTAAACCCTAAATTCTACAATCTTTCCTACATACACTGGTGAATACACTTCAAAATGCCTCGTCTTCTTCGGATTCCTCTTCTTCTTCTTCTCCTTCGTCTCCAGATCTCGAACTATACTCCTCTTCATCTTCAAAAGCAATGCTCATCTCTTTCTTTACCACATCAGCCAAGTCCTGTCTGTTTGCACTCACATAAGCATCCCTCACCGCTTTAAACAACGACTGGTTTGGTTCAAGCTCTCCAAACGTAATCCGGCTATGTACCCTCTTCACACCCTCCACCATTCCAGCTTTCCCGTATACCCCAACAAGGTACGCATGCGTGATAACATCTGGTTGTAACCCCTTTTCCTGCATTCTCATGTACGACTTCAGAGCCATGTCAATGTCTCCTGATGCACCATAAGTGTATATCTCTGCATTGTACGCAAAATGCTCGAGAGGTACTCCATCTCTTGTGACCTGTAGGCATGATTCCAGCGCATACGCATACATACCCATGGCTGAGAACAGAGTTGCAGTGATTGCTTGTGTGGCAAGAGGTTTGGCTTCATTGTATGCGGTTTGAAGCTGCGCCACGGCTTCACTTGGCACCCCGCCTTTCTTCAACAGAGTGAAGAGGGTTTTAAACGTTCCCCAGTCCAGCAAGAGCTTTCTTTCTACTAACATCTCATGAAACAGTTCGCAGCATTCACGTAACTGCCCATCAGCAGCATAGCAAGCCATAACCTGGTTGAATGAGGTGCAGTCGTTTAGTAGACCAGACTCTCTCATCTCTTCAGCCACTTCAATGGCGTCGTCGAGCATGCCCATGCCCTTGTACAAGTACATCATTGTCGCAAACGAAATAACATCACATGTGCCTTTTTCTCTCAGATCATTGAATATGGTTTCTGCTTCAGAAACCATGCCAAGATCTGCACAAAGACTTAGCATGCTGTTTGATGCAGCAACATCTGGGCCACCTTCTGAATCCTTCATTTTGTCATACACTCTCCTTGCTTCTTCAAGACACCCCACTTTGCTATAAGCCTTGATAAGGGAAGTCAGAACGATATGATTGGACTGAACACCGTGTTCTTCCATCATTCGAAAGTATTGAATCGCTTCTTCAACCATGCCACTCTCAGCAAATCCATTAATCAAGGAGCCATAAACAACCTCATTCGGTTTCACCCCTGTTTTTTTCATCGCCTCGTACAGGTCAACTGCATCAGACAACAGGCCAAGCCGCACATAGCTAGTAATCAAAGCAGCAAAGGTCTTGCATCCTGGTTTACAGTCTGAATCCAGCATTTCAGCCAAGATCCTATGGGCTTCATCCACTAAGTCAACCCCAGCAAGCATCTGGACAAGGGAATTGTAAGTGCACTCATCAGGCCAAGTCCCCTGGTTCTTCATCCCTTTGAAGAGAGAAAGTGCTTTCTCATGAAGTTTGGCCATGCCATACGCTTTGATCATGACATTGTACTCCAAAACATCATTCCTCTGACCTGTCATGTTTCTCTTTCCATAGAACACAGCCTCAGCTTCAACCCACAATCCCTTTTCAGCATAGACATCAATTACCGCTGCAAGTGTAGTTGATGAAAGCACACAATCCAACTGGAACCTCTCAAACAGAGCTTTAGCCTGACCGATCAGACCTTCATTAACATACATCCGCATAATAACAGGAACGGAGTGCTCATCAATGCGAATGCTATTTCTGTTCATTTCAGCCAACACAGCTTCAACTTCTCCAATCATTTTCCGCTGGCACAAGATATGAAGAACAGATCGATGAGTCACAGTATCAGGGAAAAGTCCCACTTTCCTGATTTTCCTGTAGTATTTCAGAGCTGCCTCAATATCCCCAGCATCGGCATGAAGAGACAGAAGGATGTTATATGTCTTTGTGTCAGGGTTTATCCCTTTCTCTTCCATCTTCTTCAACAAGGATTCAGCTTCTGACAAGTGTCCATGAGTTCCACAAGTATGGATCATAGTATTAAATGTGACAGTATCTATAGGCACTCCAGATTTCAACATCTCTGAGAAGAGATTGGCTGCATCGTTTAGGCGACCTGCCTTTCCATACAAATCAATCAGAGTGTTGAAAGTGGAAGTTAACCTTGGCTTTCGAGGAGAAGAGTCTGAGGTAAAATGTAGGCTTTTCTCAATAGGGTTCCTTGCACCGACCTTAAAAAGCTCCATGGACAAGAACTGCTTCAAGTTTACAGGAGATGAAGCTGATCCGTTCTTTGGAGAATCATCTATGGAATCCAAATCAAGATCATCAAGGTTAACTCGACCAGCACACCAACCTTTGAAGAATCTATCAGCACGATCGAACTCTCCCGAATTCTTGAAAACCCTAACAACAGTAGCCATAGTGACTTCATCTGGGAAATGCATTCTCTGCCCCATGTGTTTAATCCAAAGAAGAGCTTCCTTGACAAGACCAGCTTTACCATAGACATCAACGAGCATCCCGTATGTATTGTTAGTGGGCAAAACACCATTGTGAGCCATCTCAATCCAACAAAGCCTCAATTCATCCCATTTCCCAGCTCTCCCCAAGGCTCTGAGCACGATGTTGTAATGAATCACATTGGGGACATAACCTTGGTGAGACTGGAAAAATCGAAACACACGAAGAACTCTGTCCCAGCGAGTCTGCTCCTTGAGGAGGACAGTTTGTTCTTTAGGACTCAAATTGAGACACAGAGAGGAAAGGGTTGTTTCAATATCAGTGGAAGATTCAAGAGAGCGCAAAATCGAAGGTAGTACGCCGCCATATTTGCGGTTGCGAGAGCTGGGATTAGGTTTAGAACATCGTGCTGGAGAAACTGAGGAAGAAGAAGAAGCGCAATGAAGTTGAAAACCAAAAGAAACCCTAGGGGAGAAGTTCCAGGGACGTGAAAGTGGAAGAGGAGGAGCAGGAAAAACCCTAGCTCTGGAACTCAGGGATGAGGAAGATGAAGCTACATCTCTGGAGGAAGAGTAGTGACAATTTGGCTGAAGCATGTCTCTGCTCAGTGATAATAATCTCAAGTCTTTAGGGGTTGAAGAATCATGCGACCCAAAGTCTGCAATTTGCATTCCATTTACATTATGCGAAAATATATCGGCGCGTGAAGAAAACGCGCTAAATGGTACTGTGTCTATAACCATACGATTTGGGCCTGGGCCTGGATTTTTAAATTTATGAACTGGGCCTTTTTCGAGAAATTATGAAGTTTTAAATCAAAATCAATGATTGGTGTACGATTTGATCGTCACTCACACGTGGATTAAGAAGATATCTAGAAAATTAGAAACTTTTTTTACTTGTCACTTTCTTAAGAGTGTCAGTATCGAAAAAGGTCCATCAGGGCCATCATCACTTTAAAAGCCCCTAACGATTTGCCAACAACCGCAATTTAGTTCGCTTCTCTATTTATCACTCATTCTCTGAAGCAACCGATGGAGAGAGGGAAAGGGAAAATTCATGGAGCGAGGAGGAGAAGGAGACGATTCCCCGGCGAATCCGCTGATCGTAGACGTCTATGAGGTGGATGCGACGAGAATTGGCGGGAAGAGACGCGGCGGGGAAGGAGGAGGGTGGATCGCGGAGGAAGTGAAGAAGCAGGTGTGGCTGGGTGGTCCAATGGTGGCTACGAATCTGCTGCAGTATTTTCTTCAGATGATCTCCGTTATGTTCGTCGGACATCGAGGCGAGTTAGCTCTCTCCGGCGTCTCCCTTGCTAATTCCTTCGCCCAAATCACCGGCTTCAGTTTGCTCGTCAGTCTCTCTCTCTCTCTCTCTCACTCTCTTAAATTAGTTGAAATTAGAATGGATTAGATCTGTATAAGTTCAATTATAACTTCTGTTTATCATCGATAAATAGCTTGGACTGTCTGGGGCATTGGATACACTGTGTGGTCAATCTTACGGAGCAGAAGTAGAGAGAATGTTGGGAATACACACACAACGAGCCATGTTGGTTCTTCTACTCTTTTGCTTACCATTATCCATTTTATGGATCAATGCAACATCTATCCTCGTTTTTCTTGGCCAAGACGCAACCATTTCCCAAACCTCTGGATCATACATTGCGTTCTTGATCCCAGGCGTCTTCGGCTACGCGATTCTCCAATGCCTCAACAGATTCTTCACGACCCAGAACAGAGTGTTTCCCCTCATGCTCTGTTCCGGGTTGACCACTCTGCTTCATGTTCCTGTTTGTTGGGGTTTGGTGTTGAAGTCTGGCTTAGGGATCAGAGGAGCTGCACTCGCAACTTCATTTTCCTATTGGGTTAACGCTATATTGCTGAGTCTTTACGTTAGATTCTCGCCTGCTTGCGCCAAAACATGGACCGGGTTCTCCCGAGAGTCTCTTGGGAACGTTTCTGTGTTTCTTCGCCTGGCAGTTCCGTCTGCATCTATGGTCTGGTACGTATCTATGAATCCTTTCTTCTTATTCTTCTTATATATATATCATTGACTCTATAGAACATATCCTTAACGTTGTTTCTATTGATCATATCTTGATTGAAATAGTTTGGCGATTTGGTCATCAGAGACGATGGTGTTCCTCTCAGGCTTACTTCCAAATCCTATATTGGAAACTTCGGCTTTCTCCACTTGGTGAACACACTTACTCTCTTGTAACTTGTCTGTATAGTAGTACTAAGATCCTGAACACGTGCTCGAAAATCACCTTAATCTGTCTTTTAACAGTTTAGGTATCTCCACAGTAATTCGTATGATTCCCTATGCATCAGCTGGTATAGTGAGGTAACCACCTCCCGTTTCTAAGATGTCACTAAGCTTAAATTGGATTTTAATCACAACATCTTATACAAATTTTGTGGTACCAAATTTGTGGTGTGTTGTTAAAGTGTGAGAGTATCGAATGAGTTAGGAGCAGGAAATCCAGACACTGCGATGCAAGCTATACGTGTATGCTTAGCCATGACCCTTCTTGTGTGTGGCTTGATTGATTTGGTGTTATTCACGACACGTAAAACACTTGGATACACTTACTCAAACGAGTCTGAAGTTGTTAAGTACGTAGAAACAATGGTGCCTCTCCTCATCATTTCCAATCTCTTTGATGGTCTTCTGTCAATTCTCTCAGGTTCTCTCATGAATTCTCTATCTTCTCTTCTTTCATCTCAAATGTATTATCACAATTTAAAGTTGTTTTTCATTTGTGGGTGTATTGATCAGGGGTTCTTGGAGGGACAGGGTGGCAAAAGATAGGGGCATATGTAACACTTGGATCCTACTATTTCGTTGGAATTCCGACAGCTATTTTGTTTGGGTTCGTGTTAAACATTGGAGGGATGGTAAAAAGAATCTACTTAAATCACAAGCTAATTCATTTTTTTCTTTTGTTTGGTTTGGTTACCGTCGTTGAATGATTTCATCGTGTTGGGTCTTTTAGGGGATTTGGTTAGGAATGATTTGTGCTTCTCTTGTTCAAGTCTCGGTCATCGCTCTTGTCATGACTCGTACCAACTGGACCGACGAAGTAAGTAACTAACATTGATGCCATTAGATAAAAAATATTTAGATTTACAAAAAGAAGGGGAGTTTATGAACATTGTAAAATTACTTTTAGGTGAAGAAAGCTAAAGGACGTGTTTACGAGTCAATTATACCCGAGACTGAGTCTGCGGTGGTCTCCTGACTCGCTGGATAAGAGAACTAGAAGCCACTCACGTCATTGTCTATAGTCGGAAGCTTCGAATAATAAAAAAAAACAAAAAGATGATTGTTGTGAATTTGTGAGCCAAGTGCAATATTGTAATCCCTAACTAATAACATAAACAATAATAACTAAATAAAATAGTTACTATTAAATCATCATTATATTAAATAAGGTGTGAAAAAAATTCCACATTCATCTTCATTATGGTTAATTTATGGCATCTTCATTGGTGAGATACTCAATGGGTATCTCATCAATTTAATATTAATAATTTTAATATATTTTATTTTGAGAAACTCTTAGTGTATTTATATGTCCATTGATGAGATACTCACAACGTTTCTCATTTAACATAATTTTAATTTTTTTTAAATATGTTATTTTTAAACTTATATATATTTAACAAAATATCATAAAAATTAGTATTCAAAATCTCAGATTTTTGTTTTAATATCTAATATTATTGTATTAATCAAAACAATAATTATTTACTATTATTGTATTAATCTTTATTAATATTAATTAAAATTAATATTAAAATATAATTTTAACTCATGTATAATGGAACTTGATAGATAGATAATTTTATTTTATGAATTTTTAAAAAAAATACAATTAAAAATTATAACATATAAACTATTTAGTTGATCTTTTAAATTATAGGATATTTGATTTATCAAAAATAAATATGAACCAATGATAGAGAAACATGTGTCCATGAAGAGGGGTTATCATGAGTTTCTCACAGGTTCCAAATTCAGAACCGATTCTCACTCTCTCTCTTCTTTTATTTTCTTTTTTTATTTTCTTAAATGTGAAAAATTTAATGAGATACCCATTCAAAAAACTCCCAATGGAGATGCTCTTATGTTCTGTCTCTGGGAAAAAAATGATCTTAACCGTCAGATTTTTTATTTTTTAATCTCAGCCGTTTGTTAACCATTTATTTTAAATACGATATGTGCCGTCGATTTCGATGCGAAGGATCTCAACCATCGATATGGCTTGGTACTTTAAAAGACTAATATGCTATTAATAAAGTCTCATCTGAATTGTTGGTTTTGTTTCAATCTAGAGCGCCGATCTTAAATTTCGGTATATAATTAATAGAATATTTCTTTAAACTCCAAGATAATGACGAACACATGATTTCCTAAATGTGGCGTTTATTAAAACTAGAGATAATTACGAGAATATGGATATGTCTTGCCTTCTTGGTTAAAACATGTAACTGATCGATATTTCCTATATTTGCGTTGTTAGCTACCCAATGAAAAAAAGTTAGTTTCCTTCGTCTAGAATTAGGTTAAACTTTTAGCATAATTTTCCGACTTTTTGTAGGTTCTTATTGATAGAATGTAATCTTCTGTCAAATCAATTTGTAATCAATTAGCATAAAATCAATATCGCTGATATAGCTCTCTGTATAATTGTGTATCTCCTGTATATGGTAAGGAACTAGTCCTTATATACCTCTGTAATTTCTGAGATCAAGGAAGGGGAAATTTCCCAACTTTCATGGTATCAAAGCACCAGATCTTCTAATTTCCCAATTTTTTCTTTTATCTCGTTCCCTCTCTTGCCTTTCTCCTTCTCTCTTGTGTCTTTTTCATTATCATGGCCGCTCCACCTGCAGCAATTGAGCGTGCTTTCGGTGTTACAAACATCAAATCTCATATCCCTCTCATCCTCGATCTGGACGATCACAACTATGATGCGTGGCGTGAGCTTTTCCTCACGCATTGTCTCACTTTTGATGTCATCGGTCACATTGATGGAACCTCTGTTCCACAAAATGACAACGATGCACCCTGGCTAAAGCGTGATGGTCTCGTAAAGCTATGGATCTATGGCACTCTCGCTCCATCCCTCTTCCGCAGCTCTTTCAAAACTGGAGGCACCGCTAACGACATCTGGAAGCGCATTGAGAACATGTTCCGTGATAACAAGGAGGCTCGGGCTATTCAATTGGACAACGAATTGAGGACAAAAGAAATCGGAGATCAAACGATTCAAGCGTACTGTCAGAGTCTTAAATCGATCTCCGATCTCCTTGCAAATGTGGATGCTCCGGTAACGGACAGAACTCTTGTCATGTATCTTCTCAACGGCCTGAACGAGAAGTTTGATAACATCATTAATGTTATCAAACACCGTCAACCATTCCCATCCTTCGAGGAGGCCAGATCCATGTTGCAGATGGAAGAATCCCGTCTTAAGAAATCAAACCGAGCCACTGCAAATCACACCGACCATTCTTCTTCATCAACTGCTTTGACGTTCTTTACTCCTCAAGCCAACATCGTTGCTCAGCAGCATCCCAAAGTCTTCAACAATCGAGGAAATCGCAGAAACAACAATGGCAACAGAAATAGAGGTCGTCATAATTAAAGCTATCAATCGCGACCTCAATACCCAAACTGGGGTCCACAACAATTTTGGACCCGCCCAGCCCAGCCATGGTACACTCCTCAATATGGGCCTTGGACCCAAAACAATTCTGCTGCCAATTCTAGAGGTCTACTGGGGCCCCGGCCTGCGATGATTGCTGAAGCCAACCTCTCCTCCGAGTTTCAGCCCACAACGGATTTTGCTCAGTCCTTTAATACAATGACTTTAGCAGATCCAGGAGTTGGAAATTGGTACATGGACTCTGGCGCCACATCTCATTTAGCCTCCTCCTCAGGTATCCTCTCGTCTGTTAGTAATCTCAACACCAATACTTCTGTCATAGTTGGAAACGGATCTGAAATCCCTGTTTCTTCCATTGGTTCAACTCTCATTCCTTCTTCTTTTCGTCCCCTATCTCTCAAAAACGTTCTTATTGCTCCTCACATAATTAAAAATCTCGTCTCTGTTCGCCGTTTTACTAAAGACAATTGGTGTTCTATTGAGTTTGATCTTTTTGGTTTTTCTGTGAAGGATCTCCACACTCGGAAAGTGCTTCTCCGCAGTGACAGCAGTGATGATCTCTATCCTCTTCCGAGTAGTCTTAATAAAATGGCGCAGCCTCAAACTGTTTTTCTCTCTTTCACTCCTTCTCTCTGGCACAAACGGCTTAGGCATATTTCTAATGTTACATTCAAGTCTTTGATTTCTTCGCAATCTATTTCATGTAATAAAGACAGCCTTCCAGCTTGTTGTACGGCCTGTCAATTGGGAAAGCACATTAAGCTCCCTTTCTATCAATCAAATTCTATTGTGTCAAAACCTTTTGAAATCATTCACTCTGATGTTTGGACATCTCCAATTCCAAGCATCAGTGGGATTCGATACTATGTTCTTTTTCTCGACCATTTCTCCAATTTCTTATGGGTTTACCCTCTTCGACGCAAAAGTGAATTTTCTCAAAAATTTTGCACTTTGTGTCGTATGTGAAAACCCAATTTCAAAGCCAAATTCAGTCTTTTCAATGTGATAATGGAGGAGAATACAGAAACTCCGACTTCCAAAATTACTTTGATTCCAATGGCATTGTAGTTCGTTTCTCTTGTCCTCATACTTCCCAGCAAAACGGGAAATCTGAGCGCATGATTCGTATTATAAATAATGCCATCCGAGCCCCCTTCTATTTCAATCTCATTTGCCTCCCGTCTATTGGACAGAAGCTTTACACGTGGCTGTCCATCTCCTAAACATTTTGCCATCTTCATCAATTCACAACAAAACTCCTTTCTCCATTCTGTTTCAAAAACAACCAACTTACGATCATCTAAGAGTTTTACGATCATCTGAGGGAGGGTGATAGAATGTAATCTTCTGTCAAATCAATTTGTAATCAATTAGCATAAAATCAGTATCGCTGATATAGCTCTCTGTATAATTGTGTATCTCCTGTATATGGTAAGGAACTAGTCCTTATATACCTCTGTAATTTCTGAGATCAAGAAAGGGGAAATTTCCCAACTTTCACTTATAAATATGAGTTTTAGTTGTCCATCTACTACCTAAGTTTTTCATGGTTCTCCGACTATACGAGGAATGTAATTCTTCGCTCAAGTGTGGATACAATTTTTCCGGAAATATGATATATACGTTGGGCCATCGTTTTGGTTCTGTTGGTATATCTTTCGATCTAAGTGTTATTTTTTGTTTAATTATCAAATGCGTGTTTTGTTTGATTGTTTCGTTTATTATCAAGTGCGTGTTTGTTTGATTGTTTCGTTTATGGTTAAGTTTTATGTGTGTTTTTTTCATTGTTTTCTTGAGCTTCACGTCATTTGTTTTTATCCCATAGGTTCTCTCGAGCCGTTGTTGTCCGTTAGTCGTCGTCAAGAGGATTTTATACCATCCGTTCCTCGTGTGATGGATTGGCGTAGGACTTATAACACTCTGTATGATTTCGTCGATATGGACAAGGAGTATTGAAGATATTGGTGGGGATGAATATTCTGGAGATGGTAATAGTAGCGATCAAGAGAGTGATTATTATGATCAAGAAGGATACCGTGATGATGATGAGGAGTTCATTGTCGATGGAGAATATGGCGAAGATGATGATGATGGTGATGATGATGATGAGGATGATGATGGTGATGATGGTGATGATGATGATGATGATGACGATGATGGAGATGATAGTATTGATGAGGACTCTTCTGAAAGTGAGGAAGATGATATGGAAGACGATGGTGTTGAGTTATGTGATACGGATTCCGAAACTCGACCGGATGATGGACCTAGCTAAAGTTTTTCTTTTGTTCTTGAAGAAGATAATTTGCATGTTTCGCGTTTAAATCCTTGCCTGTGGAGACAACTGCACCTAACCCGCAAGGCTCGAGCAAAAGGATATGCTTAAAGGTAAAACTTTTTCTTTATAGCCTCTTTTGCTTATTGGAGCTATATTTCTAGATGTCTCTTCTTATGCTATTGTGTGTTCAAAAGGTTCACAACATAAGGAAGTCTGGTGGGGAGACTATTGATTTATCCCGACTAAACGGATACAATGATCTCCTTACTGAGCTTGAATGGTTGTTCGACATGGAAGGCTTCTAAAGGATCCCGAAAAAGGATGGAGGATCTTATACACTAATACTGAGAACGATATGATGGTCGGTTGCAATGATCAATCGCTGTAAGTTCTTCCATAGCTTCCAAGCTCGATCACTACTTCTTAGCTGCTAAATTGAAATTGGCCTTTGTTATGGACAATGATTTCTGGAGTGTGGTGTTGAAGATACACTTAATTATACACGAAAGAGGAAGTGGAAAATGTGAATGACGATAATAGGAGTTGTTTTGAACAAGCAACTCTCATGATGGAAGCATCAAAGTTGAATAGAGTTCAATTATGGTCTCCATGGATTTGGATCGTTTTACTCGAGAGATTTGTGAGTTTATGGGATGTGTAGAACATGCCGTTGGATGAGTTTGGATTGAGATCTTAAACTTGCGATTGAGGCGGTGCATTGGATTGACGGTTCCGATAAAATTACAATGTATTTGTTAGTTTTGAAGTTTTCTAATAGATATTTAAAATTTTCATAATAACCTATATTTAAAATTTGCATAATAACCTATATTTAAAAAAATAAAAAATAAAAAAAAACCTATATGGATTTTCCCGTATATCTCTTCTAATGTATACACGAGTGAGT
>OVAY01001915.1:0-20278 GCA_900406395.1 Kernera saxatilis | reverse complement strand
GTATAGAGAGAAAAAGACGTATAGAAAAAGAAATCACTACGTCAAATATAAATGAAAGGAATATAACTTTAAAATATTGTTATTTCTTTTTCGTATCAATATAAGGATGAATTCAATCTAGCTAGTATAGCAAAGCTAAATGATAGATGGTCCATTTTAGTGATTACATATAGACACTGCATGGTGTTGCATTATTTCGACATATTCAGCTATATTCATACAAATTTCTTTTTTGATATATACGTGTTCCACTCTCTTTTTAACTAAAAGGCTGCTGACAAAAAGAAAAAACTAAAGGAGTTAGAGTATTAATAGACTTAATAGTGTTTAATCATAAATAGAACGGCGACAGAGAATATACATAAACTGCACACAAATCAGCAAAATTAATCGATCGGATTTTTTAATTTTATTTATAGGTGCTACTTTCCAATAAATGCTTGGGGTTTTCTTCAAACATAAAAGGGAATTTTGGGTATAATTTTTTTCATAATATGGAATATATACGATTAGGTTTTTTTTTTCAGAGTCTATATATGACTATTTTCCAATTACCGTTCCGGAAATTTTTCAGAATCTGAAATATTTTGCTAACATTTAATGTTATATATTGCTTATGCTGCTGAATTTCAGTTTTGTAAACAAAATAAAAAGTTTTCGTGTTGACAAAAAAAGTTAGCGTAACTGTTAAAGATATATGAATCAACTAGAGTAAATACTGAATTTCCTAAGCGACTTCAACCTGGTTTCCTTTTTAGTTTTTACGTTCCATCGTTAGAATTTTTTTAATTAATCCATTTCATTTAAAATGGATAGATTTGGTATCATAGTTTTTAGTTATTTCGTCGGCAAAAAAGTTTTTAGTTATTTCGTATAAAATTTTGATTTGAGTAACAGAAAAAGTGTGGCCAAAAGAAAAGGAAGAAGAAGTTTACCTTTTATAATAAAAAAAAGAAACGGAAGAAGTATACACATGTATACATACATGTAGGTATAGAAATTCCAAATATGGAAATTAATCTCTGCCATTAATGGAAGTTCTCAAACACCCAAAAGATTATGATTTTAAACCTTTATAAATACGAAAATCAATCTCACAATCATCAACAATCACCTTAATCTCCATTCTCTTACATACAAATAACCAAAACTCTTTTTCTCCTCCTCTCTCTCTGTCTCTCTCTCCCCACAACACACACAAACAATAAATACATAAAGACAGTCTCTAATGGATTTAGAACAGAAGACAAGAGGACTTAGCAAGTCATGTGCCCTTCTCATAGGTAAGTAAATTTTCTCTCTCCTTTTTGTTTGTATCAAAGATTCAAACTTCACTGAAACTAAAGATTGATATTTTTTTTTATAAATATAATGTTTTTGTGTATAGTGATTGCGGGAATGGAGAGATATGCATTCAAAGGAGTTGCATCGAACTTAGTGACATATCTAACAGATGTAGTGAAGATGAGTAATTCAAGAGCAGCCAAGACAGTCAACACCTGGGCTGGTTTCACTTCTATGTTGCCTCTCTTCTCTGCTCCTTTAGCTGATGCTTATTGGGATAGATTCTTCACTATCCTCGCTTCTTCTTCTGTCTACTTTGTGGTAAGAATCTCTTTCTTTGAATAATATCTATGTACATATTTGTGCAAGTATACGTTGAAACACTCATGAAGTGTATAGGCAAGGAGATTTAGTTATTGGGCCAATCTTCCGATCATCTATTTTTAAACTGTTTTGTTAATGAAATTGATGATATGTTGATAGTGTTTGGTCTCATATATGTCTATATTATGAGTATACACTCATAATAGTCTTTATGTGTATGCCTAATCAGTCATGAAGTGACCAAATGATGATGGGCAATAAGTATTATTCGGAAAAGGTGGTTTAGACTGTCTAAGTTCTTAGCTAGGTGTCCGATTTAGGGAAGTGACTATATGTGCTAAGTAGTGTTTGAAAAAAGGGATTACACTAACTTAAATAGTAAACAATTTAGATATTGGGTCACCGTCCGATTAGGAATTTCTTTAACCACTAATGGTGTTTATATATATGTCTCCCTTTTATAATTGGGTTGATAATGGAATTTCGATTATAATGTTGATATAGTGCTCCTAATGGGTCTTATCGGATCTTATATTGGCAAAAAGCTAGCTTAGTGGAAAATTCGGACTTTCTTTTTGTTATATATATTTGAATTTTTATCATCTCTATTTTTGTATAAAGGGACTAGTGGGATTGACATGGACGGCATTTGCTGGGTCACGTTCAGCTACTAAGACAATCTCTACTTATTTTCTCTACTCTTCACTCTGTCTTGTCTCAATCGGGTTAGGCGTCTTAAACCCTTCTCTTCAAGCCTTTGGTGCGGACCAGCTTGACCACGATCTTGATAAGGATTCCGAGCTTCCCTCGGGTGATCAAAAGGACGCTAAAGCTACCCGAAAGACTCAGTTTTTCCAATGGTGGTACTTTGGTGTCTGCACCGGAAGCCTTATGGGTGTCACGGTCATGGCCTATATCCAAGACACTTTTGGTTGGGTCCTCGGTTTCGCCATACCCGGAATAGCGATGTTCCTGTTAATCTTGTTGTTCTTGTCAGGTTGCGGAATCTATGTTTATGCTCCAGGTACCGGTCTGAAGATGAAAACAACTACTACGCCTCTTGAGAAGATCCTTAAACTCATCAAAGGGAGAGTAGTGAAGCAGAGAAGAAAATATACACTTGCAGATGAGGAAGATTTGGATGCTATGGAGCTTGAGTAAGTGAAAAACCCACGATATTACATGAGAATTAATCTTTTAAGCTTTTCAGTAACTTACTATCACGGTTCTTGTTTATGTAGGCTACAAGAGAGGCCTCTCTGTAAATGTGATGACACTGAGGCAGAAGACATTGAGGCTGCTTCAACAACCGCCAAGGGATTCGAAGATGACAAGAGTCCGAAAACGGTTTTTTCTGGACTCGATAATGTGAAGTTAGTGCTTCGCCTTTTGCCCATATGGACGATGCTTCTCATGTTTGCTGTTATCTTCCAACAACCAGCGACCTTTTTCACCAAACAAGGCATGACTATGAAACGAAACATCGGGTCCAGCTTCAAAATCCCACCCGCAACACTGCAAAGCACGATCACATTATCAATAATCCTTCTTATGCCGTTGTACGAAAAGATCTTGATCCCTGTCACCAAAAGCATCAAGAACAATGGTAAAGGTATCTCCGTGATGGAGAGAATGGGAGTCGGAATGTTCCTATCAATCATTGCCATTGTTATTGCGGCAATAGTCGAAAGGAAAAGACTAGACATAAGCCACAAGATGAAGACTTTACCTGATTATGATCCCGAAACCGTCCCGCTGAGCATCTTCTGGCTGCTACCTCAGTATATCCTCTTGGGAATCTCAGATATTTTCACAGTCGTTGGGATGCAAGAGTTTTTCTACAGCGAGGTCCCGGTTAGAATGAGAACAATGGGATTTGCTCTCTACACAAGTGTCTTTGGGGTTGGAAGCTTTGTGAGCGCCGCTCTGATCTCAATCGTCGAGGCTTACTCGAGCTCAACAGGTGAACGCCAAAATTGGTTTGCAGATGATATGTCGGAAGCTCGGCTTGACAAATACTACTGGCTTCTCGCTCTTACAAGTACAATAAGCTTTGGGGTCTACATAGTTCTATGCAAGTATTTCAAGAGTAGCAGTGATCAAGGCGGCGAAGAAGAAGAAGCCCCTAAATGAGAGACCAACAGTTTCGGTTCCTTCGACAAATTAACCGTTTGCCACAAGATAACACGAATGATCTAACTGTAGTAGCTTAAGAACTAACTAGCAAGTAGCAACCCGTAAAGAGGAAGACAAATTTTCTCTACAAGATTTATTCATAAGAAAAAAGTTTTTTTTTTTTTTCTGTTACAAATGCAAAAAATTCAACATTATTGTTTTGTGTGTTTGGTTACATATATCACCTTCAATCCTCCCATCGACCAACAACATTTCTAAAAGTGACAGAAAGGAAACAAAAAAAAAAGTCTGAAAATTTGATTTGTACCTCTACTCGTGTGAGCTGATTCCATTTAGACCAGCTTTCTTAGCTACGTTGCTATCTTCTCGAATCTCGTCTTCTTCATCAGAATCCAGAGTGAAAGTACTTAAATTCTCCATCTCAGCTCCGAGAGGCCGATATTTTGAGTGATCTTCACGGAGGTAACCTTTCTTGTTTGCAATAACAGAGAACAATCCAGTAGCTAAAACCACCATTAGAGCCAAATGATAGTTAAACTGAAGGGTTGCTATAGCTTTTGCTCGGTGATAATCACTGTGTCCTTTGCACTTGATCGTGAAATTTCCTCTGCTCTTCTCGTGAAATGAGCAGTTATTAGTGATCAAACCGGTGAAAAACGATATACCCATTTGCAGAAACCATGTCCCTTGCAGAATCAGACCGATCCCGCGACCTAATTTCGCGAATCGATGAGTATTTGCATCGGATTTCAGCTCAAAAATCGTGGAGAAGACGCAGATCGCAATGGGTACGAGCATGAGATCGTAGTAGCGATTCTCGATTCCAGATGTATCCTTCTTTTGCAGGTAGAACATCAAAAACTCCTCGATGAAGCCGAAGAGAAGCAACAAACTCGTAAGCGAAGACGGAAGAGCAACAAACACAGCGTTTTTGGAGTTCACCAGATAGGTTAGAATGGCGTACACTAGGAATAAAACTGCCACCGCCAGGATCTGTAACTGGAGCATCGACCCGACCCGATCGCGGGATCCGATTGAGCTGAAGAAGGAGAAAATCGAGTTCGCAATAAACAGAGACGAAAGCAAAGCTACGGAGATGGAAGACGATCCAACAGATTTAGGCGGAGATGGCGTGATCTGAGCCATAGGGGAAGATGGATCAGTACCAGTCGATTGATTCAAATCCAAGTTCGATGAGTCGAGTGACTCCCACGCGCCGATTACCGCAAACCCGCCGCCGGCGACGGCGTAACTTAATATACCCATTGCTTGAATTCTCCGAATTTCACAATCTTCCTTGATCCATGCGAACAAGGAATTTTCCGCCATTGAATAACCAAAATTGGGAAAGCCTGGTGGCCCAGTAACTAATTATGGGCCCATTGGGTGTTCACGTGACAATGACGTGCCTTATGGATATGCATATAGTGCGATCTTCTGTGTTGAGATGCTTCGTCTGAAGAGAAATGTTGCTTCCTCTGTATCACCAGCATCCATTAATATCTCCCAAAACCTTACCCGATCGAATTTTCCCGCCATTCCCGGTTCCCAAAACCCTAATTTCACGATGCAATGTTCGTCGAGCGAACTCCGTCGTCCGTAGTTCTGCTTCCGATCGAAAGATTCTTCCTCAATCTGCTATCCAGAGAATCGCTGAGAAGCTCCGTAGCCTTGGATTCGTGGAAGAGAAGCACGATTCGCCAACTACGAAACTCACGGGAGAAGAATCTGGTAAAGATTCCCCCGGAGAGATATTCGTTCCGTTGCCTAACCAGCTTCCAATTCACCGGGTCGGGCACACGATTGACACAAGCTGGAGCACGCCCAGTTACCCGGTTCCGAAGCCCGGTTCGGGTACTGCCATTTCCAGGTACCATGAGTTGAAGAGAGTGTGGAAGAAGGAAAATGAGATAGAGAGGAAGAAGGAGGAGAAGGTCCCCTCGTTGGCGGAATTGACATTGCCGCCGCCGGAGCTTAGGCGGTTGAGGTCGGCTGGGATTAGGTTGACGAAGAAGCTTAAGATTGGCAAAGCCGGGATTACGGAAGGGATCGTCAATGGGATTCACGAGAGATGGAGGACAACGGAAGTTGTGAAGATTTTCTGCGAGGATATTTCCAGAATGAACATGAAACGGACCCATGACGTTTTGGAGGTTTGAAAACATTTACTGTCTCTCTAGTTTCGATTTCTGACGCAAAGTTCAACCGAAATCTATGAATATGCCAACGAATGGCACATTCATACTAAAGATACACTAGGATGGTAAGATTTATGTAGACTGATAGTGTTCATATTTCTGGTGGTTGTTTTCGCAGACGAAAACTGGAGGCCTGGTCATTTGGAGATCTGGAAGCAAAATTTTGTTGTATAGAGGAGTAAATTATCAGTACCCTTATTTTCTATCTGATCGGAATTTGGCACATGATTCTTCTGTGGAAACTGCTTCAGGGGCATCATCTATGAATCAGAGAGTGGTTGATGGTAGAGAGAAACAGAGTACTGTAGAATCTCCTGCCACGAGTATTACAAATAAAACGGTTAAACCGTTGTTAATACAAGGCGTTGGTTCTCCGGATAAGGTTCGGTTTCAATTACCCGGTGAGGTACAGCTAGTAGAAGAAGCAGATCGTTTGCTGGAAGGATTGGGTCCAAGATTCACTGACTGGTGGGCATATGATCCCCTTCCAGTAGATGGTGATCTTCTGCCAGCCATAGTACCTGAGTACAGGAGACCATTTCGTCTTCTTCCTTATGGCGTGAGTCCAAAACTAACTGATGATGAAATGACCACTTTAAGGAGACTTGGTAGACCACTGCCTTGTCATTTTGCTTTAGGTAAAGCTTCTTTTCAACTGATTATAGCTTCTTTTAGACACTGAAGATTGTTGACTTATTCTAGCTTGCCTTTTCTGTGACTTCCAGGCAGAAATAGAAATTTGCAGGGAGTAGCTGTTGCAGTTGTCAAGCTTTGGGAGAAATGTGAGGTTGTCAAGATAGCAGTGAAGAGAGGAGTGCAGAATACAAATAGCGAGCTGATGGCCGAAGAGTTAAAGGTTTCTGATTTAGTTTAAATCATCAAAGTATCAAACTGTTTGTGGCTCTGTTTGCGAACAATAGGAAATTATGCCCTTTCGAGCCCCATATAACTGAAGATATCTATTGATGAGACGAAAATATATGTCTGTTGCAGTGGTTGACTGGAGGGACTCTGATATCTCGGGATAAAGATTTCATTGTCTTGTACAGAGGAAAGGATTTCCTACCATCGGCAGTTTCTTCTGCAATAGAAGAGAGGAGAAGGCAAACACTGATCATGGAGAAATCAAGTGTGCATGGTAATACGCTGACAGAAAACAAAGAGGAATTAAAACCTCAGGCTGCTACAGACGACGCTGAACTAGAAGCTGAGTATAAGAAGGATCATATACAAACCCATCAAATGAAAGCAAGACAGCGGAAATCTCCTGAGGCAATTCTTGAAAGAACTAGCATCAAGTTGTCCATGGTATGCCCTAACAGAAGTGTGATACTTGAATCCATTGGGTTTGCGGGACCTTTTTAGTTGTGAATGATTAGTCTTCTCTTTAGGCATTAGAAAAGAAAGCAAATGCGGAAAAAATTCTGGCGGAGTTGGAGAATAGAGAGAGTCCTCAACAGTCTGATATCGACAAGGAGGGTATTACTGATGACGAAAAGTACATGCTACGGAAAATTGGCTTGAAAATGAAGCCTTTCCTTTTACTAGGTAGGTCATTTTTTTTCCTCCTTTTCCACTTGAAAGCAGTCTGTTCCCGTCTTTCATGTAAATATATGTGGTAACTGAGTAACATGTTATATGTTAATCTGTCCCGTTCTGACATATCTTGTGCTCTCAAGGTAGACGAGGAGTCTTTGATGGAACAATAGAGAACATGCATCTTCACTGGAAGTATAGGGAACTTGTGAAGATTATTTGTAATGAACAGAGCATTGAAGCTGCTCACGAAGTAGCAGAAATCTTGGAAGCAGAAAGTGGTGGCATACTAGTTGCTGTGGAGATGGTGAGTAAGGGCTATGCAATTATTGTGTATCGTGGAAAGAATTATGAGCGGCCTCCATGTCTACGACCTCAAACACTTCTCAGTAAGAGAGAGGCACTGAAGCGGTCTGTGGAGGCACAACGTAGAAAGGTAAGAAAAAGTCATAACAAGCACTTGACCTGACGAAATTTTTCTGTATGCTCTAAGAAAATTTATTTTCTGTCAAATTGATTTTTTGAATTTCTCACATGATTTTTTAATGTTTTTCTGCTCAAACTAATGCAGTCATTAAAGCTGCATGTGCTGAAACTTTCCAACAACATTGATGAATTGAACCGTCAGTTGGTAAGTCATATGTGTTGCTCACAGCTTGATTTGCTTAAAATGCTGGTTTTAATCCTCGAAGATGGTCGTAACATTTAAAATGCTGGTTTGAGCGCAGGTCGAGGACAGTGCGACCAACGAAACGTGGTCAGATAAGGAATCTAGTAACAGAATGGTAAAGTATTTTACAGTATCAGTAAACTCACGTCAGCTCTTGATGCTATACCTATGGTTCTGTGATTTTCTCAGTTCTCCATATTGAATGATTGATGTAGGTCCAAGAAGAAACAGAAAATCAGAATATTGAATCTGAGAAATCAAGAGAAGAAATTGAACTCGGCTATTCTTCTGACTCATCAGTTCCTTCCTCTGGTGAAGAGAACCGGGAGGTAAGAGTCTTAGCTCGTACTCGAAGTTTCTTGCATATGGCTGGTAACTTGGCATATATATTTATATGCCTGGTAATCTAGCAAAAAGCTAGCATCAAGTAAATTTGAATATTAATACTCTCGCGATTACTAAGATGTGAGCCGAAATCTGAGA
This sequence comes from Kernera saxatilis, assembly GCA_900406395.1. Taxonomy (NCBI): domain Eukaryota; kingdom Viridiplantae; phylum Streptophyta; class Magnoliopsida; order Brassicales; family Brassicaceae; genus Kernera; species Kernera saxatilis. Next base: position 11,647 of record OVAY01001915.1, on the reverse strand, counting down.
CTGTGTTGGTGAATATTTTCTAAGGATGACAGCGAAAATGAATTAAACCCATATATTACGAGCGGTCATGAGTATCAAGAAGATGAATCTGGATCTGGCTCTTCTCAAAGACATGATGGCAACTCTCTTGAGTCAACTGCAAATATATCTGTACTTGCGGAAACCGGTTTTGGAGAGGCTTCTTCATTTCATGATAGATCCATGGTAATGTCTAGAATCCTTCTCATTCCTCTTTGGCCCTATGAGTGCGATATCTAATTAATTACCCCTCTTTTCTTTGCGGATTTTAGCCACGCAGCAGCTTCCTGAATGCTAAGCGAAAGGTGCCAACTAGACAAGAACTGGGACCATCAACTGGAAGTGGGTCACGAACAGAGAGCAAAAGCGAAAATGATGGTTTGGTCGCAGATCTGTCCAATAGAGAACGGCTCATTCTGAGAAAACAAGCCCTTAAGATGAAGAAGCGCCCACCCTTTGCAGTAGGTGAGTTTTACTATCTTCTATACTCCTTACTGCTAAGAAACCACCTGATTCATATCTTAAATCCAGTACCTTCAGACATTTTTTTGGATAAAGCTCACTACATAACCTCAATGCCTTGTATAATCAATGGTGATAACTTACAGGTAGACTCGCTTGGAGCCTTGTAGTTTTTATTTAAAGCAAATTACAGGCAATTAAGTAAAATTCAACGTGGTGTAGGGGTAACAAAACAAGGCAAAACCTTGTAGTTACTATTATTGAGAATGACACTAACGATTTTCCAATTTTGTAGGAAGAAGCAACGTTGTAACCGGTTTAGCTAAAACACTGAAGATGCACTTTCAGAGAAACCCTCTAGCAATCGTAAACGTCAAAGGGAGAGCAAAGGGAACATCTGTCCAAGAAGTCATCGCAAAGCTCAAGGTCGATTCATATACACACACTACAACTTAAAACCAAGCAATTAGAATTAGTTGTTGATCCGTCGTTTGGGATTCGCTTTAAAAAAGTGGTGTTGAATTGATGTGCAGGAAGAAACAGGAGCTCTTCTGGTGTCGCAGGAGCCGAGTAAAGTCATACTGTACCGCGGTTGGGGAGCAGAAGAAGAAATGAAAAGCTTCTACCCAAATAACAATGTCAAAAACTCCATAAATCTAACATCTTCACAGAGGTTTGTTAGTGATCCTCCTCCCGTGTCTCCTGCACTCATTGAAGCCATAAAACTTGAATGTGGATTGCAATAACATTAATATATTCCCTTTTAGTTTTACCCTTTACTTTTATTGCATTGACTATTTTATTAGCTAAATAATTTAAGATGAAGTCAATAGTAGTAAACAACAACAACAAAAAAAAAAAAAAAGGAATCTGACTGATTATATCCGAAAAAGGTTTATGATAACGTCAATTTTAAGAAAATAAAATAAATATGAAGAAAACATTATAATGTAAAATGTTGACATTCCTTAGAAAAATTGTGCCTAAATTGTTCTCAATCCGTGATGTAAATAGGGTATCCATAATTTTCTCAAACTCGTTGTGAATCAAAACAAAAACTTCATATGGTACAAAAAAAATGAACAAAATTCATAGAGCAAATGATGTAATATAATTGGTCCCGATCGAACAGCTCTAACTAAGATATGGTTTGCTACATACATTGCGAGTCTCAAAGCGTTTTGAGGGAAGGGGAGGAGGTTGAGAGCGGGTGAAGTCGGATGGTTGTGGTGTAGAGGTTTGTGAGGGCAAAGAGTAAAAGCACAAACACCACTTGCGCACTCACTATCCCAAAGTGGCTTATACTATTCCCTATCTCCATCCAGCTTCCTGTGTTCTTCACCTGTTTCATTGTAATCATATCATTCCTTTTTTGTCAAAATGGCTTTAACCCAAATCAATCTATATAACAAGCTATATGCTCTTGAATGTTTACTTACCAGGAAGAAGAAATGGATTGTCATTATGTCTGAAAACAATATCACCAGGAAGTAACATCCCAGTCTTGGCACTCTCACTAATTTCGTTATTGCACTCAGCACGCATCTACCATTTACAAAGTAGTTAAAAGAAAAACAAGATTGTCACAAATTCTGTATTGTTTTTATAGTAATTAATAACGATTACTGAGTTAGGAACTCACATGACAAGCATGAATGGTATGAGGAGCTTGAATATAAGAAGAGCTGCCATCAGAAACGGCTGTAGAAATCCCAATGCTTCACATTAGACTCTTTATATAATCACAATTTTGTCAGAACGATGAGTTTCTATAATTATGCTACATGTTGCAGATACTTACGCTGAAGATTGTGATGAACCGATATACAGATGATATCTCAAAACTTGCTATACTTGCAAAATTCCCAGTTCCGAAGAAAGCCACATTGAATAAAACCATCTACGGAACACAAGCCACAAATGCTAAATCATATATACCTGCTACTTTTGGTCAGATGTAACAGAGCTCTCTAACCTCCCTCCCATCGTAAAAGGACCAAGGAAACTTACAAAAATCAAAGGAATCCGCACATCAGATAGCTGCAAGTATCTCTCGTCACTCCCAATAGTGACATGTTCCTCTGTGTTTTGTTCTGAATCTTTCACTTTGCTAGAATGATGAGAAGCGTTCTCAAACAATATCCATGCCATAAGTACAACGCCAAGAGCACTGTAAAAGACAGCTTCATATCTGCAAACAAATCGTGTGGAGACATGAGAACAAACAATAATCCATATAACCAGTGAACTCTTATTTATCGCTAAGTCTTGTAAAGAGATATACCCAATAGACAGAAGAAGGAATGGAGGTGCAAAACCAAGAAATATTGAACTTAATCGTGAAAGGATGCCATTCCCTGAAAACAACGGAAGAACCATTGAAGAGCCTGCAAAGACAGAAAACGGTCAAAAACAATGATAACTTGACGCAATGAAACACATTATGCAAAAAGAACAGAGGTCTGTGGATATACCGGCAACTAACCAGTTTATGAACTGGTGTGACGAATGTAGTTCTTGATTCTGTGTTCTGTGCTTTGTCGACAGAAACACCATCACCGACGAAACTCCAACCAAAATAATCTATTTTCCATTCGCACCATGAAAAGGTGATCTATTAGACATAGAACCAAAATTTTAAGTTTTGAAAGTAGAAATGGTTTGTACTTGTATGCAATATAGCATGGACAACATTGGCTTCCTGCTTTCATGAAAAGTGATATTCTGCCAAAATTTGTTCCCTTCTGCATGTGTGTCTAGCCACTTTGCAGCAAGGCTTACTACTATGATGATAGCTCCACTTATAACTCTGCAACCAACAGATAGTACCAACATGAAAAAGTGACGATTTTACAAGTATAAATTGACGCTGGAGAGCAAAAGATGCTTATGCTGTGTTCAACATAATTTCTATTCTTTCGATTCTTCTGAATTATCATATTCAATGGTAGTGAAGCCTTCTTTTAGATGAGTTGCACCTCATAAGCTACCAGATCTGCTAAGTAATAAATTATGTTTCCATGTCATGTAACTACAAAACACAGGAAAAATAATCAGAGGAAACCTCACGCCAGGGTGAGAAAAGGGACTTACACTAGGTTATTATTATCAGGAATTTCAGCTGGCATCAGAGTGAAGACAGACATGAACCAACAAGATATACAGACAANACCAACATGATATACAGACATAAACTGGTATCCCAGATCTCCAAGGAATTGAAATGTGCAGCCAAATCGAAGCCACAAAACCTGCTATCAAGAAAAACCAAGTGTAAAGCTTTCTCTCAGTGAAGCTATGAACCTGCAGGACGTTGAAAGAACAAACGATCAGGCCAATATAAGTCTCCACCTCAGAAAAAACATACTGGACCATCCAATTACACATACCAATAATTCCACAATGACCACTGACACAGCTGCAGCGAATAGAAGTTTGATGAAGTAGCCAGCCTTCCTCTCTCTCAAATATCTCCATAATCCTCTTATTAACCGATATTCACTAAAAATCTGTGTCCAAAGAAATACTGTCATTCCAATATATGCATGGTAAAGAGGGGGAGAGTGCTCCACCACGTTTAGCACAGAGAGAATTGCCATTAGCAGACAGCCTGATAAATATACCTGCGTCAGAATGATCAAAATATATGAGATAGGCAGAAATTTCGCATAAAAAGCCCATATGTTTAACTATAACAAAGAAACCAATCTTAACCAAGAAAACAGGAGACCAGCTAAAAAAGAAGCGTACGCTTGTCAAAATGAAAATTGAAGCGTATAAGTTTATATCTGCATTACTTTTCCAGAGTCTTTTTTCTGCACAGATAAATGCCCTTCTCTGGACAAATCTCCTGATAGTGAACTATAACATTGCAGGACATGTAAGGCAAGTACGAGCATCCATCCAGTGTATCCAAGGGTAATTACAGTCATCAGCATTAGCCAGTCATACGTTTGGAAATAATTAAGGCCCTCTAGTGACAAGTCTCTGAGGTCCACAGCCAATTTCATTGCAGCTTCATAACGTTTGGAAGAAATTAACTCATCAATCTGACTCAGCGATGAGGAATGGTCGACCAACGGCTTGAATGGCTTGAAAAATAAAGAATTTGACCTTTTCATATCTGATTTTGTCAAGGAGACCATACCCAAGACAAAAATATAAGTAATGCTAAGAAACAAAATCCAAACACAGAAAGAAAGCAGTTTGGACTATGAATATGAATAACGATTTTTTCTACCAGTATAAGTATACTGTACCATAGCATGCACAATGTCAAAAGCTTGAAAGCAGAGAAAGGCATAAAAAATGAGAAGTGATGCTACAGTACAAAATTCAAGACTTCAGCGCAGAAGTATAGCTAGCATTAGACTGTGAGCAAAAGGATACGTGATTTACGAAGAAGCTGATTAAGGATTTGTTTGGTATTGGCTAGCACAGCTTCGACTTCTTCTGCCTAAGAGTGCATAGATAATAAAGCACCATAAGTCTCGACCTCCCAGCCATGTACTTATATTCCTATTTTAAATCAGTTCCCTATTAAGTTTCAAACACTCAATAAAGAACTGGGATTTTTAGAAAGAAATGTAGCATTTACAAACACCTAACCTCTTTCAAAAGACACAAGCATAGAGATCATATCCAGTATAAGAACATACCTCATTCAACTTCATATATCCAAGTGGTAGGTTTCCAACCGAGTTCACTGGGCATGGCAAGCCCAAGAGCGTTGACTACAGATAGTAAAAAAAAATGAGACCAAAGAACTCGAAAAACAGATTCACAGTTAAGTTGTTTGATTGAGAGGATAAAAATGAGGGCAGAGTCCAACCATAAGTGGTGCTATGTCAGCTTGGTTGACGTCTACTCTCTCAACACGATTAAGGCCCCACTCATAAGGTGTGGGCATATCATGTGCATGCTTGTCAACAAATCTAGTAACTGAATCAGAGTGACTATTTCCAGTTGCTGGTTTGGGATATTTAATCCCAGCTCCCCAAGCAACTAATGGAGTATCAGTATTTGTAGGATGCCCATCTCCATGACTTCCTATACATGAAAACAGGTACATATAGCATCATTACCATCATTAGATCAAAATGAAACAAAGAAAATTAGATGGAAGGTGCAGTTGAAACCTAACCAGATAGCTACGAGAAGAATAGGGATCATTCCATATATCACACGAAGTTTGAAAGGCAAATGCAAGGCACGAATAAATGGCCACTTGAGAAAACAACTGTAATAGAATTAAAATATAAACCCCAAAACATGTCATCTTAATATCATAAAATATCCTATCAAAACAATTCAAACAAATGATAGAGCAAAGATCTTACTCCATAGCAGTATACTATACTCAACAGTATGCTATACTCAAACCGGCTCCCAAATCGTAGTAGGCTAACCACCCAATAAGCCCTAAAGTGGTAATTAATGAAAGGATTCAAAATGAAAGGAAAGGCACAGGAAAAAGCAGACCTTTGTCGCTCATCCCATGATCAGCAGTAAAGATATAAGAAGTGCGATTGTCTCTGTAGTAATCCTCCAAGAGATGGTAGACCCTTTCAGCTATCTTATCGACAACTTTGACATTGTTGAGATAGATTGATGAGTAAGGCCGATGTGCATGACCATTGGAATCGCAACCAAGAAGGTGCAGAAATACAACAAGTTTGTCCTGGTGGAGCAGCTCTTTCAACTTTGGATCTTCGTGAGACCTATTGAGAAGGCTCTCAAATTGATCGAAAGACCACTCATCCAAAAAGGAGGCATCTACACCAAGAAGGACATCTCATTACATTCTAGTGATAAAAAAAAAAAGTTGTGCTGCATCTCACAAGAAACGAGCAGTAATCAATTTATTTCCGAATACTGATACATAGTTGATATGGCATACGAGGCTTAATTTTCAATCTAGGAAACGAACCTGTTGCAAAGTCTTCATACTCGTGCGGATAAGAATTCCAAGTGCTGTGAGGTAAGGCACTGCAGAATATAGGAATAATATCCGGACTCCCATAAGCAAATGTGTGCCGGCTCCGGTTAAAAACAGAATCAAATTCAACAGGATTTGCTTTCCATCCTGAAAAACAAAGTATCATTTGTAAAAAGCTGACAAAAGCTAGGTAAGTAAATACAGACTGAAGAAGAAGACGAAGAGAACCTTTTGTGACTGCACTAGGATCTTCATAGAATCCAGCAATAATGGCAACATGTCCAGGTCTAGATTCAGTGGGAGGACGAGCATGAGACACACCCCAACGCCCCTGATTCTTAATCACATTCCTCAAGAAGGGAGCTCTGTATTTGCCGTCCACGTCCGGCTCAAAGAACTTGTCAGCTCGTAAACCATCCGCTGATAATATAATGTCCAGCGGAAAATCAGAATCAAATCCGAAATGTGCATTTCATTTCATTTCATTTGAGTGGAATAATACGTACAGATGAGAAGAACAAGTCGCTTCGCCGGAGGCTCGGAGAATCTCGGAGGCACCGGATCCATCCCGTGGACAATCGGCGTCTTGAAGTAAATATCGAATATACTTAACATGTAAACGGCGTGAAGAGCCACGCCGAGAGCCACCAGCCACGTTTCTCGCCTCTTCAGCCATCTTCGTCTACTCGCGACGACGACTGCTGTTGCTCGTTTCTCATCCGAACCGCCTACTCCCAAGATCCCGTCGCTCCTCCTCATAGAGAGATCTTCTTCCAAATTCTTCACAGAGAAAGCTTCTCTTCTCTTAAATCTCCATCTTTCTTCACTCTTCTGTGTTCGTTCGTTAGAGGCCCATGGCCGCCAAAACATACACTATTAAGCTCTAAATTCGACAGCTATGACACAGGCCCAATCTAATTATGATTACGAGTTGAGATTTATTTATCTTTTTTCTGATCATGATTACGAGTTGAAAAGAAAATAAATAATATAATTCAATGAGTTCCTTTGCTCTCAATTTTATTACAAGCCCAAAGATATATGAATAATACAAGAAGAGTACAGAGAGAAATTACAAACAGCAGAGAATAAAATAAATAGCAACAATATATGAGATGAGTCTCTGAAATCCAGAAACAGCACGAGAGAGAGCAAAAAACTCAAAAATGACTCGACTTCTTCACCATCTACGAACCTTTTTTTCCGACGATTTTTATATAAATCTCAGTTCTTCACTGTGGTCACATGTTTGAGAAGCATTTCCACAACATCTTTGGAAATCCTCGATGCTTCGTTCTTCAACTGCTCGATTTTGGCATCAGTCTCTTGCTCCAGCCTCTTCACATTCGCCCCAGAATCTCCACTGGTCTGTTTTCACAATATGGTTATTAGAAACAACACTACTTAGAACAAAATTTTCTTTTTTTTTTTTAATTGGAAAGTCTTTACCTCCTCAAGTTTCCTCTGGAAGTCTTGCTCTGTTTTAGCTTTGTACTCCGCAATCTCTTTTTCGGCCTCTTCCTTGGCTTGCTTCAGCCTTGCCATCTTTGCTGCAACCAAGAACAGATAATAAATCAAAATTCCAAAACATATAATCAAAGCTCCAACAACTGCTACAACTTCAATAGAGTGTGTTTTTTAATAAAAAATGTACATCGATGTAAATATTTGAGCATACCCAAAAATCTGTGTTAAGCAGCAAATTTCTAAATATGAAGTTGACGAGTACAACTATTCAGACAACAGCATTTGTCTTTATGTATGTAGTTTCAGATTGCAAGCATGTCGCAAGATTAAGAAGACAAAAACTTATAATTACCGCTCCTTGCAGCATTGACAATGTGTTGAGCTTCTTGTTCAGCAGCAAGCAACTGCTGGATCCCACCTTGACCTCTGCTGGATTCCATGTTTTATCCCACAAAACCTACAGTAATCTGTCAAATAATGAAAATTTGTGGTTCAAGAAAATCCAAACAGCACAAATTTGAACTTCCATAAAGGTCAACATTTTACACAAGCCAAAAAACCTACACATGATCACTAAGTGGGATGATCATTCATACCGATTACTAAGTAGTAACCATGGACAGTTCTTTTTTCTGTAAACTTTGTTGAAACATAATTTACCCATTAATTCAAAGCAGATCTGTCAAATCTATCACATCAAAACAAGTGGAAAACCGATACGGGGTCAGAAGAATCAAATAGATCTAAGATCACCAAGTAAGGGAAATGGATATAGAATTTAGTTCCAAGTCTTAACACATCCTAGCAACGATCCTAAAGAAGTTGAATCCCCTCTCGGAAGTAGACAAAAGACGGCGATACATTTTGACTTCCGATTGAAAACTGAAGAGAGAAAACGCGCATACCTTGGCTTCTTCCCAGACACGAGAGACGAGAGAGGATCTGATAACACGTCGTCTATCCAATCTACCTCTTACTTGTATGAGACTAACAAGAGTAGTGGGCCCACTTTTTACTGAAATGAAAGCCCAATTTTTAATGGGCCATATATAAAAGAACTGAAAAGCTAATATTCAGATTGATCCCACGTCTATAAAAGAAAAATTCTCAAATTTATCAAACAGTAAGACACGCGGAGAGAAACAAAGCCTAATATAATACCATTGCTATAAAAGCATTCATTTATTAATTTAATATATCATTATTATTGATCGCTCTTTCTCTCTCTCTCGCTCATTCTCTTTGGCTACATACAGACATCAAACCAAATATTCCTGACACTGGTAAGACAAACCCTAACCGTCCACGTTTTTGATGCTGTGAATACGGAGCGCAGATTTGATCTCAGTCTCATCCATGGCGATGGATAATCGCGCCGGTTTCACCTATATGGGCCGCAAATTCAGCGATTTAAGCGTCAACGATGACTCCTCTGCTTTCAGCGATTGTAACAGCGACAGATCCGGCGAATTTCCCACCGCTTCCTCCGAGAGCCGTCGCCTCCTCCTCTCCTGTGCCACTGATAATTCCGACGATCTCATCGGTCATCTTGTTGCGCATCTCGACTCCTCCTGTTCGATCGAGGAGCAGAAGCAAGCTGCCATGGAGATCAGGCTCTTATCCAAGAACAAACCAGAGAATCGGATCAAAATCGCCAAGGCCGGCGCCATTAAGCCGCTGATTTCTCTCATCTCGTCTTCCGATCCTCAGCTCCAGGAGTACGGAGTCACTGCCGTCCTGAACCTCTCCCTCTGCGATGAGAACAAGGAGCTGATTGCTTCTTCTGGTGCGATCAAACCGCTTGTTAGGGCGTTGAAAATGGGAACACCGACGGCTAAAGAGAACGCCGCCTGCGCTCTTCTCCGGCTATCGCAGCTCGAGGACAACAAAGTCGCAATCGGAAGATCCGGAGCGATTCCTCTCTTGGTGAACCTTCTGGAAACCGGAGGATTCAGGGCCAAGAAGGACGCGTCCACGGCTCTATACTCGTTGTGCTCAGCGAAAGAGAACAAAATCAGGGCCGTGGAATCGGGAATTATGAAGCCACTGGTGGAATTGATGGCCGATTTCGGATCCAACATGGTGGACAAATCGGCGTTCGTGATGAGTCTGCTAATGTCGGTGCCGGAATCTAAGCCGGCGCTTGTGGAGGAAGGAGGAGTTCCGGTGCTGGTGGAGATCGTCGAGGCCGGGACACAGAGACAGAAAGAGATCGCTGTGTCGATACTGCTTCAGCTATGCGAAGAGAGTGTTGTGTATCGAACCATGGTGGCTCGTGAAGGAGCGATTCCTCCGCTTGTGGCACTTTCTCAGGCAGGAACGAGCCGAGCCAAGCAAAAGGCAGAGGCTTTGATTGAGCTTCTAAGGCAACCAAGATCCATTAGTAACGGTGGAAGATCGTCGGAACTGTGACTGTGAGCTTACAAAATTTCTTCTTTCCTTTACACTTTACTGTCAATGCCAAGATACAAACAACAAACAACCAGAAGAACTGTACATAGTTTGTGAAATTAGTTTGTAATTTATCTTCTTGAGTTTGGCTTTTTTGTAATCCAGTTGATAAATTTCGGTTTGCTTTTAACAGTTTCACATTATTACTAATTTACCCTTCCACGTCTCCGTGCTTCCAAAACTTGGTTTAGGCGTCGCTCATGAATTTCCGTACGGTCCGAATTTACTAAAATCGATTAATTAAATTAGTTTTTTGGTCTAGGCATTGAAATGGAAATGAATCGATCAAATTGGCCATATTATCCGATTTAGTGCTTTTGTTTTTAATTTTTTAATATGGCGTCGTCTTAAGTTAACAAAAAAAAGACGTTTACTATAATTCGATTTGGTAATGCTGTCGGGTATTCTATATCTTAAGAGATTATATATTTTATTTAAAAAAATTTAAAATATTAAAAACAAAATTAATCGGTTAAGGCATTAGGTTCCAACCGAACACACCGTGTAGAGTCTAGACTAAGGTTTTTAAATTTGAATAACAAAAAAAAACATTCATATTTAAGAAAGACATATATAGAGAAACATAGACGTATTCTTGGGAATCATTATATTAAATGAGGTGTGAAAAACACTCCATATTCATCCTCAAGGTTGCTAATTTCTGTATTGTCCCTGGAAAAAAAATGATCTTAACCGTCGATTTTTTAAAATTTTAATCTCAGCCGTTTTTTAGTCTTTTATTTTTAAGGCGATCTAGAACGTCGATTTTGTTTTGAATTATCTCAAGCGTCGATATGGCTTGGTGCTTTAAAAGACTAATATGTCATTAATGAAAATCCTATCTCAGTCGTTGATTTGCTTTGTGATCATATCGGCCGTTACCAACACTTTTTAGGTTTTTCTTTCGATCTAGACCGTCTGTGTCAATGTTCGATAATCTCTACCGTCGATATGTAATGAGACTTTATAATGGTATAAATGCCGAAACCCTATGCGGCCGCCGCTTACTTGCGCTACAATTATAAACGATTTTGCTTTTATTTTAAATTCATCTCCACCGTTGATGTTGATCGTCAATGATCTTGAGCGTTCATAAGTCGGCTACTCTTTAAGAAACCCTAATCGCATTCCCATAAATATAGACGCATCAGGTATTTATTCTGTATATAACTTGCCGTCTTATAGCTTTGCTCGGTACTTTGTTTTTGTGGTTATCGTTTGGTTATTCGGATGAATTTTTACAGCTTTTTGCAAGCGATAATCCAGTTATATATATGTTGGTATATATCCTTTCTGTCTGCGATCTTGGTT
>OVAY01001914.1:0-23085 GCA_900406395.1 Kernera saxatilis | reverse complement strand
GGTTTGTTATTATGGACAGCATTATCATTGCTTTGCATATAATCATGAGCAGGGACGGTGGATCATGTACGATGACAAAACAGTTAAGGTAAGACCATTACTACACTCGACGTTGCAGGCAGATACACTCTTCGACATGATCACTCATTTTATGTAAAATATCTTCAGGTGATTGGTAGCTGGAGCGATGTACTTTCTATGTGTAAGAGAGGACATTTGCAACCACAGGTCCTTCTCTACGAGAAGCGTTAAATAAAATAATAGAAGGAAAAACAGAGCAAGTACAGTTTAGGAGATCTCACAAGTACGAATAGCAAAGGAAGTAAGTACTTATTTTTTTGAATGTGAGATTTACGCATCAAGATTACTTTTTTTTTTTTTGTTAAGTGGGAAATATCAGCGGTTATTAGAGGTTAAGGAAGAAGATTTTGTAGTGTTTTCAATGAAAAAGGTCTTAGAAGATGTCATATAGTTTTCTTGGCTATATCATTGTCACATTAAGCATTTATATGTTCATATAAACTCTATACAGTTTTTTGAAAAAAATATAAAAAAAATCTACACCATGATTATGATTGTTGTTCAACTTTCACAAGAATTTTTGTTACGAATATGATTGGTAACTCCTAAATTTTGTGGTTTTGTAATATTTTTAGAAATAAAAAAACTAATTAATGGTTGTATTTTCGGAAAAAACTATTGATGCTATTTTAGAATAAAAGACTTAGAATATGTGGTATTTTATGGTATTACTATTACTCAATATGATTTAGACTATGGTTCCTTATGATTTTATCATAAAAACTCAAATAATCTTACATAAAACTTGAATAACCCAAAAAAAAATCTATATAATTTAAAGAATATCCAAATAAAATCCATTTCGGATTAAATTTTGATTTATTTTGAATTAAATTTTTGAAAAAAAACATAATCTATAGTAAAATCTATGTAAATTTATTTAAATTTTGTTTCATTTTAATTTATTACAGAATATTGTAATTCAAATGATACAAATCCAGAATTCAAAAGTTAAAATTCTATCTAGTATCGAAACAAATAAGATTTCCATTGGTATATATGTAATGTATTATGTGTATCAAGTAAAAGAGAACAAACTTCACATAACTATTATTAGAAAAGAAGAAACAAACTCAAAATCGCAATATAAATCCCAAAAGAAAAATCCTGAAGATTCGGCCTTTAACTTTTTTTAATCTAATAGCAATCTCTTTTTTGCTGAGTCTTCTCACTGAGCAAAATCCGCTTTATATACCAGACTCCTTCTCCTTCTTCCTTTCTCATTTACCAAAAACCATTAACACACAAACACAGGCACACAGATTCTCTATTCTCTATTCTACTTTTTTGTTTTTTTGTTTTCACTTCCCCATTTTCCTTCTTGATTTCTTATCCATCGAATGAGCCACATAAAAACCATCCACAATCCCATTGGGTCACTAGAGAGGTTTTTGGATCTTCTCTTGATCTCTCTCATCATTTTTATGACACTGAAAGGCGGCACGAGTGGGGCTTGTGCCGCATGCAAGTACCAACGCAGACGCTGTGCTGCGGACTGCCCCCTCGCGCCTTATTTCCCGGCAGAACAACCAAAGCTGTTCCAAAACGTTCACCGGCTATTCGGCGTAAGAAGCATCGTAAAGATCCTCGAGCTTCTCGACGAAGCACAGAAACCAGAAGCAATGAAATCGATCATTTTCCAGTCTTATGTTCGTGACCGTAATCCTGTCCACGGTTGCCTCGGAGTCACCCAACATCTTCAATATATGATCTGGCTCGCAGAAGAAGAACTCAAAGCCGTCAATTCACAACTACAACTCTATCGCAATCAACAAAACAACAATGGTCAAAATCATCATAATCCTCACAATCAGATGATAAATGAACTTGGTGAAAAGCAAGATGATGTTACATCGCATCTCGATTTGGGAATGGGACTTACTGTCAACAATAATCAGAGTAATGTCACACCGTTCTTTAGTGCTTTACCGGTTTCCGAAACGCAGCAACAACAACAGTCTCAAATGTCATACGCTTATAGTTGCAGTGAGGTTCATAACAGCGGGTATAGTCCTCCAGCTTATACAGATTCCTGCAAGGAGATTCTCACCAACAACAACAATAACAATACTTCGATGGCTTGGGGTGGTCAGAATCGATTTCCTTATCATCATAACAGTGTATTCAGCAATCAAAACGAGAACTGTAACGAGATCAAGAGCAATAGCGGCGTGATGGCGATACAGTCGCAGCTCGTTAATCTTCAGATGGCATCGAATCAGCAAGAGGAGGAAGAAGAAGATGATGTTCACGAGTACGATGAAATCCATCAGTTCCTCGAAATCATCGATGACAGGCAATCATTTGTGGATTCGAAAGAAGCTTACGCATCAAGGTAAGTATGAGTTTTCTGCACATTTGTTTTGTTTGTAAAGTTTCAAAAAAAAACTGAGAAAATGGGGGGAAAAAGGTTTGAATTGAATATTGGTGGATGCAGCTCTGGTGAATCGTTGAAGGAACAGATTGGTGAAATCGGAGAGAACGAATTGAGGACTGCTGCAACTTGCTTCAGTCTGACCAGTGTGAACTGATTTCTCATTCGTGAGAAGGAGCCGAATCTTGCTTTAGTCACCTTTTTATCGAAATTTTGGTTTTGAAACTTTTGTTTTTTTTTTTTTTATGGGTCCCAAAAACGTGCTAATTATATCATTTTTTACACGCACTGATTGTTTTTTTCTTTTTAAATAATATTTGGATCATTTTTTTTTAATAGTTAGATTGTATTGTTCTACTGCAATTTAGTTAGATTCTCCTATGTTTGTTAATTTTTTTCTAAAAAAAAAACTTTAAAATTTCACTGATAAATGATGATAAGGGGAAGTCCCATCCTTGATACAAATTTATTGATATGCTTGTAAAATATATTTAATTGGTTGGAAAAATATATATATTCTTTTTTTGTTAATGAAAATATTTACACATTATTTTGTTTTCTTTTGATTTTGAACTGCTTTAGAATAGGTTTCAGTTTTGATTTTGAAGACCATTCATGATTTAAAAAAAATGTCTGATGGAATTAACACCTCTAATAATCTTCATTTTCAAAATATTCCAAATTTATTAAAAGTAACTTACATATCTTGCCGTAATCTAGTTTAAAACGGTTAATCTAAACACACCGCACGTTGTCGTAATCACTTACATGCTTACTAGCTTCGAACGAGATTTCCTGTGGGCCCCTTCGACCGCAGATGTAGCTGGTTGGAGAGATTTCTGTGGGTCCCTTTCCACTAGAGCCAGCCTAAAAACGACAGCGTTTTATTTGGTCGGACTAAAGCTGTGTCAAACACATCCATCTCCTAAAGCCTGTCAACAAAATAACATAAGAAGAATCTGTGGCAGTGAAGACAGAGAATGGTAAGTATCATAACTAGTCTATCAAGACCAGTCTTTCCTCACAGCTTCTCTCCCCCTGCTACTACAACAAGGTAGAGCTTTTATATTATTTTGAATCGCAGCTTTATTTTCGGACATACTTACAGAATTAGATCCTGGAATGAAACTGTCTCCGATTATCGAGCTTGAATCTCTAGATTCAAGGTTTATTGATCTCAGATTTCTGTTTCCGTTATGAAGCAGAAGATGCTCCCTGATCAGGATCGACAGGAGATCTCATTTGTCTGTCACAATAAAATGTTCCTTGGAGGATCCCATTGAAATCCAGGCTTTGAGAAAGCGTTTTGTTTCAGGTTTTGCTGCCATTTTGCTTCTCTCTCAGGCAGGCCAGGTATGCTGGAGCTCGGAATTCCGATGATAAGCATTTCCGATTGCATCCAAAAGCGGTTTGCATTTTCTGAGTTTTCCTTGTTTTCTGGCAGGGTGTTGCGTTGGATCTCTCATCTGGTCATCAGAACATTTGCCAACTAGGGAGTGCTTCTGTGGAAGAAAACAAGCTGACTCTTCCACTTGAAAATGGTGACTCGGAAACGATGATGATGATGATGATGAGTGGCATGACTGCTAAGAACTTTGACCCTGTTAGGTACTCTGGAAGATGGTTTGAAGTAGCTTCTCTTAAGCGTGGTTTTGCGGGTCAAGGCCAAGAAGACTGTCATTGTACACAGGTAAGTTGTTTCTTCATTACACATTACAACTCTATAGTGAGCTCAACTCCACAAATGCCCCATCTTCTGCAAACATAATGTGAGAAGAATAGCTAATGAGTGTATTCAGAATAAACAAAAATATTCCGAACTTTGTTTCACCCGTTGCAGGGCGTATACTCGTTTGATATGAAGGAACCAGCCATCCGGGTAGATACATTTTGTGTTCACGGGAGCCCTGATGGGTATATAACAGGAATCAGAGGAAAGGTTCAATGTGTGGGAGTGGAAGATTTGGAGAAAAGTGAGACTGACTTAGAAAAGCGAGAGATGATTAAAGAGAAGTGTTTCCTTCGATTTCCCACAATTCCTTTTATCCCCAAGTTGCCTTATGATGTCATAGCCACAGACTACGACAACTACGCTCTTGTTTCTGGGGCCAAAGACAGGGGCTTTGTTCAGGTGATTTAAGACAAGAGAACCCATGGGTTTGAATATCTCTGTTGCACAATCTTATATAACTTTGTGCAGATATATTCAAGGACACCTAACCCAGGACCTGAGTTCATCGCAAAGTACAAGAACTACTTGGCACAATTTGGCTATGACCCGGAAAAAATCAAGGATACTCCACAGGACTGTGAAGTGATGTCTGATGGTCAGCTAGCTGCTATGATGTCCATGCCAGGTATGGAGCAAACGCTGACAAATCAGTTCCCAGATCTGGGATTAAGAAAGTCGGTCCAATTTGATCCCTTCACAAGTGTGTTTGAAACCTTGAAGAAACTTGTCCAGCTCTATTTCAAGTAGACCAGCTTCTTTGCTCCTCCAAGTTTTTGAATTCTTATTATCACTGTCCATACGCTTATACACCTGACTCAAACAGCCTTCTGATAATAACCTCTGATTATAATATCTTTGAGCTCGTATCAAACAACCACAAACAAGGCAAACACTGTTCCTTTTTTGAAGCTTCCTTACCATAAGATATATCGGATCCCACCGTGGCTGCGTTTGGTTTGATTGAAGATTAGTCGTCATATATCTCAGAGATGATTGTGGCATCAGTGAGAAGCAGATGCCCAGTTGAACATAACCATCAAAGAATCGGCAACACACGTAAAGCAGAAGCAAACTGTTACAATGCCGATGATCCAGAGTTATAATAATGCATAATGGTCTTTCCCAACATCTCAGATGCAAGTCTCTTGTTTTCTAAAAGCCAAACAACTATCTGTTCGGATTGGGACCAACATTACCCCTATTACCACATGCCAGATCTTTGTAAACCGAGAAGAATGATGACCACTTGCACAGCACACACCTGATCTTACATCCATGGTGAGTGGACATGATCACAATTAGTAATAGTGCATAACTTTATGGCCCCTTTATTTGTTCATTCATGTGGATTCTGTTTCGTTTTTTGATACTCTGATCCCTGCATAGGTTCGGGTAAGAAGAGAGTCAGCAGCTACAGCCAAACCAAAGCCAAAGACTTTGACAGCGACCGGCTTGGGGTTTACACCAAGGTCTATTACAACTCATGCTGCCCCGGTGAAGCCAGTGTCGGCTACCAACACATCTGCACCGTCAAAGCCACAAAGCAACGACGACTCTTATTCTGCATTCTAGGAGGATATGAAAGCTCTAGGAGCAGTTGATGGCTAGAATAGAAAATATGTGACTGCATCAGGTGATGGGAGCAATTTCTTTCCGATCATAATTTCAAAACGTTCCAGCGAAAAAAGAAATTAGACGACCAGTTTCTACAAGAGAAGTGAAGATTGTTCATCTTCAGCTGTTGTTTGGATAGCATTGTATTCATTTATAACCTCTCGAGAGTTTACATCTCCAAAAATGTTTCAAGGCTAAAACATTTGATTGGGTTGTAAAACATTTTGAAACCATCTAAAGGGATGTTCAATTTGAATTTCGATAATGATGCAACAAAAACTGTTCTCATAGGAACAACCTACATCATTATCAGAACAGAACAACGCAGCGTTGTGTCATCATCTCATGTTGCAGCAATGAGGTTTGCCCGTTAAGACCAATTTGTCCCACAAGCAGATCATCTGTCTAGGCGATTGGTAATGCGCCGTCAAGTAATTCTCTATGCAACCAAACTGGCAGAAGTTGAGGCTGTGCACATAATCCACAGATTTCGAGCTGTTGTTGAACTGTTCCACCCACATTCCCACACTCACGTCTTCCATTTTGAATAACTGTAACAGAAAGAAAATTATATTACACATTACATGAATATAGGTTATTGCCTCTCTTACTCCTTTCTGAACAAGGATAAACAGTTACCCTTAATTTGTGTTTCTCAAACTCCTTTACGATGTAGCGAGCGATATCTGTTGATAATATGTAGCCAGGACCATTGGCATACGGTGGATAATCTTCTTCTGGCCATTCCTGGAGAACCAGTTGAATAAACTGACTAAGACTTTGAGATTTATGACATCTCTGGAAAAAAAGAAGTGATATACCGAATTTATGACTTTTCTTGTTTTTTGTTTTCCTTTCTTACCTCATATGAAACAGCCCATTTCCCCTGGCGAAGAGGCTTGTGATAGTAGTTGATGTTGCCAATGTACAAGCTTCGACTAATGGGTGTTTTCTTTGCTTCATTAAGAACCGCATCCACGCGGACAAATGTGTCATCGTCACATTTCATTATGTATTTGGCAGCCAACTGATGAGCCTGCAAACCAAAATAAAAGACGAGTTTCTTTATACCATGAACTATTGACGATATGCAACAAAATTTGTTGACTCGTTGATTCTTAGAATAAAAAACTCACCCCATACTCGCATATGGTAACAGTTTTCAGGACAACCAGGTCATAGCTGTCCATGTAAGGCACTACAATTATGTCCCCAAAGAATTCAGCTTCCTTCTTTAGCTCCACATTGATTGACTTCCTCGAGTGCTATGTATATACCAAAAGTTCAGCACCAATTTGTTTGTAAGATTTACCGGTTCCAAACATAATCAAGAAGACCTAAATAGACTAGCCTTGAAAGAACCTCACTGTAACTACCCTAAACTTACCAATGCCACAAAGAACCGAGCCACTACTTTGGAAGATTTGATAAGTTTATGCTGCATCCAAGACTTCCTCACAGCCATCCGTTCAGCAAAATGATTACCCGCAGAGAGGATACCAATGAATAACTCAACTTCTTCATCAGGAATTGATGGGGCCTGCCAATTGCTTGAGAGCTCAAGATGCCTCTGGGGAGCAAAATTAGGGTGCGAGGTTGGGAGAGAGCCAGCAAAAACAGAGTCAACATCTATATCCCCGGTAACAGTTAGGCCAGTAGCATCCTCAAGCGTAAAACCCTTCATATGGCCAAAACCACACATGTAAGCAAATATCACTTTCTGATTGTTATTACTACTCAAAAAGCATTTCACAGAGTATTCTAAAGCATCGCTTACAGTTCGGAAAGGGAAGGATGTGACATGCTTCCCATCGACACTAATGTGATAACCCTCCAATCCAGCACTTAGTGTAAGGACGAAGAGCTTTTCCTCAGTAAATGGGAATGGCCATTCTACAGTTACTTTCTTGCTCCGGCGTATAAAACGACTCAGCGACCATGTTGCCTTGTTAGTCTCTTCTTTAGAAGAAATATCATCTTCTCGAACCCACTTCTCGCACTTAACCTGACCATCAACTGTGAATCAAAGATCACTCTTTGGTCGTTTGTCTATAACACAAGAAAATCCAATAACTAATCAAGCAAGACAGCTCATGGAAGTCTTTCACTCACCTGTTTCTTCATCATCACTAGATCTCCAGCCTTCACATCTTTGCGCCGAGCTCCATTGCATCCTATAACAAGTGTTCTGCTCAATCACAGGCTTACCACTCCAATCACCCTTAAGCCTTGGATTGAAGTGAAGAATCCGAGGTGGATCTTCCCCTTCCACTGCCTTCAATCCTTGCAGCTCAAGCATAAACTGTGAAACCTTCACATCTTCATCTTCTTCCTTCAACATTGATATATCTGGGTCCATCTCTGAGTGGGCAGCGCGTGGCGTAGCCACCACCGTGATGTGTGATCCCAGTGCTAACCCACAGGGAAGCTCAATGAGGTTCCCACGGGCCAAAAGATCCGACCCGGATAAGGAAACCGATAGGGGGCACGAATTGGAGCCATGTTTCTCAGTCTTCTTCTTCTCCTCCTTCAAGGCTTTTAATTTTCCGGATTCAAGCTCTTCCCATAGCTTTCTACCAACTTCCCACGCTACCTTGGCGGATTCAAGGAGCTCCAAGGACTCATCTTTGTTACTCGGGTCGAATATTTCCGGGTCAAATTTCAACCCGGATATGATCTGTGCCCTTTTTCTCCGTTCTAAAACCAGACCTCGAGCAGGCGCTTCCGATTCTGTTTCTTGGTTGATCAAGCTCCTAAAAGGGCGTCCTGGAGCTCGTCTCTCTTGGAGATCCCACTCGCTACCGAGCTTCTCGGGTCGCGTTAACGGATCCTGTGATAAGGTATTGAACCCGGTTCTATAGACGACGGGGATTTCGAGCGTGACCAGAAGCATGTACAGTACACCGACCGCCATTAGTATCTGAACCGATCTCTTCTTGCTGAGAGACACAAACATGGCGAATTTTTCGGACTTGTCTAGTTTTGATAGCTTCGGGTTCCTCATTGTTACTTGCTTCCTCTCTCTCTCTCTATTGCCGCTTCATCTTCTAATTCGGGATTCCTCAGAAATCAAAATCAAACGAAGAATCCGTGGGAATAGAAACCCTAGACTCGGATAAACGAACGGGAAAGAAACAATCAGTGATTCTTGTAAAGTAGAAGTGGAATGAATTTCTCAGTTTCTGGAGGAGTCACGCGGAGACAAAAAGCAAACGTGTTTTAGAAATTCTTGCAGATAACCAAAATTTGAAGAGAAGCGAAGGTAAGATCAAGAACTTCCCTAAGAAAACTCAGAACAAAAAGAAAGCAAAAGAGGTTAAATCTTTTATGAGACAGAGAGATAGGGAGAGAGACAAGCCTTTATTGGCTTGTGCTGACGTTTCCAGAAAACCGCCGTTGTGGTTTTTTATATATTTTCTCAAATTTAAAGATTTGTGGTTTCCTTTCCCCAACGGCTTTATTTTTTAAATTTAGCCAAAAATAATATGCTTTTTTTTTAACTGACGAAAAATAATGTTTTCAAAACTTTTGCCAGCATTGAAAACTTCTCAGCTGCGATTAGATACTTAACTTATACAACCTTTTAACAATTTCAAACATCTCCGACTCATTTATGTTTTTTGTTTGTGCATAAAACACGGAAAAATTGGAAATAAAAATTGTCGAAAAAAATTGGAAATACAATTTAACTTGGAGTACATATTGTATATATATATATTTTTAGTTGTCTAGTATAATTTACATTTTAACGAAAGAAAAAACTATTTGAGTATATAAACCAATAATGGGCTAGCTCTAAAAATAAAAGTTGGGCCAAAATTCTAAATACCCACCTGTCTAATTACTCGATTTGGTTTCTAAAGTCCCACATCGATGATTGACAACATACCCGCTCTAACACGATGCATATAAAAACAATCCTTGAGCGACGTGACAATTCATACCTTTCTCGGCCTTTTGGCTAAGATCAAGTGTAGTATCTGTTCTTATCAGTTTAATATCTGATATGTGGACCATCGGCTCACATGATATTAACTCTATTTTTAATGAGGGAGAGTCTTCAACATCAGCTTGCTGATTTGCCTCTCACGTGTCGCCCTTGTCTTTCACTATTGCGAGGGCCCGGCACACCTCACCAATTACGAGTTGAAATTTTTTTCATTACAAATTAATTATACAATATCTAATTTAACCGGTTAGCAATGACCGAGTTTTACCAAAAGTAGCATAACCGTATCCGAAATATGGTGAATTTCTTTTGAAGACTCAGAGAGACTGAACCAAATTTCAAAATAACAAAAAGCGAACTTACATTTTTCTTTGGATCAAACTATCGTAGCTTCTGATCGTCAGATCTAACTATTGGGGCCTACAAAACAAGTTGAATTCCTTAATTCCATTATTTTTCATGTTATTTCATCGGTTTTGAATTTTTCATTTACATTATATGTTAAAAGTTGGTCTTACATTTGAACACCTTCTAAATAGCAGATAAGGAAAAAAATGTTTGAACGATGATAAAGATCAAAATTTATTGAGGTGAATGGTTGACTATTTTCATCACTATTTTGTGAAGTCAACCACGAGTTGAGAAATTATTCTTCGCATATGATAGTTGAAGATTTAATATGTCAATTTCAAATAGTTAGAAAATTAAATGAGAATTATTCGATGACAGATAAATGATTTTAATAGTTCACTGTTTTGAGGTTAATGTCTTGACTTTTTTTAAATCCTAATTTGCAAAATCAACTAAAGTTTGGAAAATTTATTTGCACAAGCAATAGTTAGAGAATAAAATCACTAATTACAAATATTTGAGGAATTAAATGAAAAGTTTTCTAATCAATAGTATACTTTTGTAGAGGTCCTAGATTTTTATTTTCCCAAAAATTTTGTTTATTATTAAAAAAAAAATTGGATAGTTATTTGGATAATTCCAACACATATGGGTGGGTTAGTAGCATAACCGTATCCAAGATATGGTAAGTTTCTTTTGAACCAAATTTCAAAATGACTAAAAGCGAATTTACATTTTTCTTTGGATCGCACTGTTGGGCCTACAAAACCGAAGCCCATTTTGGTGGGGAACGACAAGTTGAATTCCTTAATTCCATTATTTTTTCATGTTATTTTATCGGTTTTTAACTTTTTATTGTTAATCCGCAATCAATAGTAAAATTTTGTAGAGGTTCTAGATTTTTTTTCCCAAAACTTTTGTTTATTATTATTAAAAAGAAAAAATTTTGGATATTACTATTTTGATAATTCCAACACATATGTGTGGGCTTACAGCAGCCCAAATTCGTGGTTTTCGAATACTTAAAACGACGCACGTTTCTCATCTACCAGAGTGAAACATCATGCAAGTCGAAATCCCATCGTCATATTATCACGGTAGCAGAGAACGAAACGGCGAATTCGACGAACGGAACCACACAAAAAGATGGTGGCGATATCGATGTACAGAGGCAACCTTCACAAAGTTTCCGACGTGCCTCGCCGGTGGAGAATGCCGGAGCGTAATCTCTCTTTCAAGGACTTCAAATCTCTCCTTCATCGCCGTAAACGAGCTCTTTCTCGTCTCTCCCTTAATTCTAACCATAACCTGAGCCTTAACGTCAAGACTGAGTTGGTTACCGATCAGGAAAATGCGATTCCGTCTGAACGGCCCGGTTCTTCTGGGAAGCAGAAGCTTGTTGAGGTGAAGAGAGAGGAGAGTGGTGTGAATCGGGTTAGGGGAGATGCGAATGGCAGATTTGATTGTTTTGAAGGACCTCGGGCAGGAGGATCGGACGGTGGAGATCGTCCTAGGAGAGAGATGGAGTTGCCATCGAAGAAGGAAACTGATAATGTGCCACACGAGGATGCGGCGAACGAGAAGGCCGAGGTATTTTTGAATTTCTTTGATATTAACCTCTTTGAGGTATTCCGATGAAATTTGAGTGCAAATTAGCTGATTTGAAACTCTAATCACCATGCTCATTGGGAAAATGTTGGTCTTTCCGGTGAAGTACATAGGAAGATTGGGAAAGCTTGATCAATTTTAAGTGAATTCATCAAATTAAGTGGCTGCTTGGTTTTTCACTGTAAAAGGTCGATGAACTGTAGAAAAACCATTGTATAATTCAAGCCGCCATGGTCACAAGTAGGATAATACTTTGATGTGTGCCCTCAAGTAGTTTAAGTCGCATTGATAGATGTTGTGATGCAACGGGTCTATTATGAAACAAATCAGCCGCAGGAGAGTTGCCAATTTGGCTTCATGAGCTCGTAAATTGTAGACTTCTGTGTGATTGTTTCGTTTTCCTATCTAGTAGTTGACGCCACCAATCAATGATGTCCTTATCGTCTATCTTTATTGTTTTTGACCAGGCAAAGGAAACATCTGGAGAAGTGCCAAGTGAAATAGAGAAAAAACAGAAAGAAGTGGAGGAGAGATTACAAGTGTTGAATGCAAAGAAACACAATCTAGTCCAAGTGCTTAAGCAGGTGCAGTGTATTTTCTTCTCTTTATAATGATGTTTCTTCTATTACCAATACCCATTTAGCAAATAAATCCTACTTGTCAAACTAACGGATACACAGATTCTGAATGCTGAGGAAGAATTGAAAAGGCGCAGCATCATGCAACAAGGAACAACAGCGACTCGTCCTTCCCTTCCACTCCATGTTGATGTCTCTAATGACTCGGGAGGTAATGCTGGTACTCACATGGAAGGCGGAGAAACCGATGATGCAGCGAATCATAATAATGCTCAAACTCGCACTGTTCTTCGATTATGTGGTGCTTCTTCATCATCTGAATCTCCTCTCAGAAGAGCAGCAGCCTTTTCACAACACAATATGGTAAATGTTCAAAAGTTCCTCCATCTTGTACAACATCCTTAGAATCGTTGGACCCAAAATAAAATCTGGTTCTCTTTTTTCTTCTTGCTCAAAAGTCAGATCATATTTCTGCAATCATATATATGATCTGACTGTTGTTGGTGTTTGTCAGGTTCCGCATCCTTCTAGAGGGAGCCCACGCGTTGGTCCCTCTCAACCCGGGAATCCGAGTGCTACAGCAGTCACTCTTTCTGCATCTGGAACAAACTACATTGCTTCATCTCCTTCACCAGCTGGTTCTGGTGGCACTTCTGTTTTCAGAGAATCACGGCTTCAGAGTCCATGGAATTAGCAGCTTCTCCTCTATCACTTTCCATTATTTGCACTAACTTCCTCTTTTTTTTTTTTCCATTTTTTAGCTGTGAAAAGAAAGCCAATGTGAGATGGTCGAAAACTCGGAAACGTGTTCATATTGATTTGATATATAAATATGATATTTTCAGGGTCATACATATCTAATTACTAATCTCACAAAAAGTAAAAGTCAAAACGGGGATAGTATACGTATATTTCCTTATGGAAAGGAAAAAAAAAAAAAAAACTAGTTATCAGCAAATTACGGAGGATCTACTCTACCACATCCTGTCTTTCCTCTCGACAAAAGAGGCAGCTTTGACTATCGGTTCTGTCCAAGAGATGGCGAGATTTGTTTGCATTGATACCTAGTCTTGATCTTGACCACTCCATCTTTGTGCCTGGTTATAGAAAAGATAAAGGGACTAGTTTCATGGAGTTCGTGAACAGGGTTCTCTCTCTTCAATCCAATTCTAACATGACCAAATTCTGTGTCAGACTCTAAAGAGGTGTCGACAAACATGTTGTCGAAAATTGGATACTCGAAGCCCTGAGACGTGGAGTGTCAGATCTTACCTTTACATGGCTCTCCCCTCCTAGTAAATACTCGCTGCCTTCCGATATCTTCTTCGATGGCGATGACCTGACTAAGCTGAAACTAGGATGTGTGAAGCTTGGTCTCGTTCATAGTATAACTAAAAGAGACTTCATCTTTACAAAGCTTAGGACTCTGCATCTTGATTCCATTTACTTTGACACTGCTCTTGATGAGTTTGCTCTGCTTCTGACTTCTGTCTAAATGTCCTGTGCTAGAGGAGTTGATCGTAAGTGGTGTAAATGGCACCGTTTGATACCTGAATCATTTTTTGTAGCACTGTCTGAAACATTGTCTGCATCAGTGTCCTCTCCAACTCTCAAGAGACTAACTATCGATTGTGAACAAGACCTCACTTTTTTGGGTACGCAGATTGAATATTGCCTCCCGATTGGGTATCCACCGCCTGATTATAGACACATCTTCTACAAAGGTACTAGAGCTCCAGACACTGTTTCATTTGATACTCCAAACCTCCTCTATTTAAACTACTCTGATTTTGTTGCGCGCACCTATCCGCAATTGGATTCCCTTGTTGAAGCTAGGCTCGATCTTGGGTTGACTGGACCTCAGATGCGTGCAAGAGATTCAGATGACGAATTTAATGTTCGTGGGGATGACACCAATCTTATCATGGGGATACACAATGTTCAAACCGTAGTATATGCAGAAAATTTATATTTTGCTAGTATGAAATTCTGAATGCAATATTTGATGATGTTGCATTAAGTAATCTATTCTTCAAACCAATCAGTGGTTCGGTCTTACTGAATTTATTTGGAACAAAATAACCCAAAATCCAAACCAAACCAATTTGAATAAAACCGGAAGCCTTTCAAAATCGAGACATTGAGTAAACCGGACATAAAATCTGGTTTCAATTTTGATCTGTAATAAACACATAAATCTCAGGTTCTATAACGCCGCCGAGAGAGAGAGATATGGGGATAATGACAAAAGCTGGAGATTGGTCGTTCAAGGCATTCACCGCCGGGCTAGGGCTTGCCACCATCTACCTCACCGCCACTTTCTCCGTTAATGTCTATCGTGGCCTCTCTTGGCACAACGCTCAATCTGTATGCTCTTCTCTCTTCGCCTCCCATCCCTTTCACATGTTCAATTCGGTATCCAATCGTGTAGATTACATCGGTCGTTTCCACTTATCATGATCCAATTCGGTGTCGGCATGCGTTTACGACAGTTTTTATATTGCTTGAGTAGCGGTTACTAGTTCTGATTTTGATGCAAATTAGACCTAATCAGTCATTGGTTCTTGTCTGATAAACGACGTTTTGTGCACTAACAGAGTATCTCTGTGTCTTGTTTATAGAAAAAAAAAAAAGATTCACAGCTATGATAGTGAAATTTCTAATCATAGACTATGTTGTCTATTTAAATCACATGCTCCAGCCTCGGTAAATGTTCTCTGGGATTTTAGATATTACTGGTTCTATTCAATGGAGGGAATGTATCTAATACCCTAGATCAACTGTGATGGGGTCTTGTCTCTCTAGCAGCAAGATGTTATCTTGGTTTCGATTTTTGTAGCTGTCAGATTTGTGATCTAAGTCCATATTTATCTCAAAAAGATAGGAATGGAACTAGTTCGCCTTTTATTGAACAGTTGTAATGGGATGTAAGAGCATGATAAGAACTGAAGCTGGATGCTCTTTTTCTTATTCAATTCAACAAACCATAGAGACTCTCAACCAAACCCTAGAAAATCCTCACACTAAGCAATCTGCTGAGACACACTTATAAGCCTAGTCTTCACTAACTATCTCTAACCAGCCATGACATCTTCAATCCTAGGCTAGATACAGTAGACCTATAGCTAAGAGTAAAGCCTCTGAACTTCTTCAAGGCTGAAACTCCACCCAATCAACTAAATCTCCACATCCTCTTGTCCACATTGTGTCTTGGCTTCAGAGCAATTCTATGCATTAGGTTGCTAAGATTGTTGCATGGCTAACATTCATTCACCTTAATGCAGTTTCTTGGGTGTGGATATAGTAATGTGATTAGGTACATTAGTATTAAAAAGAAAATGCAAGGGTTAATTATTTTCTTCTCAAGATTCAGAACCGTTTTGGAGGAATTTAATGTTCCTGTCCTTTAAATATGCAAATTTTAAGAGATCTCAACTGGTAGATTGGGATGTGGTGTTACAATCCATGGTTTTGCTTTCACCTTTTCCACTTGATCTTTCTTTATTTTGTTTACTCTTTGTATAGTTTACTTACTTTATGACATTGTATTATGTCCTCCTGGACTATAATATTCACCTCTGTTAATAGCTTGTCTAAAGCTAAAGCCATTTTATGAACATTTATGTATGTTACTAAGAATTCATGTTTCTTTTCCTTGCAGAAGCTTGAGATGGAGCAATCTGAAGAGCAACCCGAATGATCCGAATTTAGCTGCTATGCAATCTATCCCTTAAGCAGCAGATGCTTCCTTGAATCTTTGCGAGAGTTGTTTCTTTTCATACACAGTATATCTTTGTTTTGATCCTAGGAGCAATGAAATAATTGAAAAGATTTGTTTGATAATACCTTTACTGAATTTGTAATGTTATTCGGAAAGTTCCATAATAGCAAAGGAGCCAACTTTTCCAATAATAATTCCATAAACTACTAATAAGCTGTAAATCAAGCAAAATCCACTTCGTTTTGATGGGCTTCTTTGGTTTTAAGCCCCCATTGTTGTTGAACGAATATTCGACCATTTTCTATCAACATATGAGTAAAGGTTAAGACAACACCTTTGACCAATCGTGCAATAATAACTATGAACTTCGTGATACATTCGAGTGCTTATGGTCCCATTGGGTTTCTCAAATCATACTTCCATGATTCTATCCATAGTGATTTGGGTTTCTCGAAAACAAATACAAGGCTTTGCCACACGACAAATACCAAATCCTTTTCGTCTCTTCACTTATTCAGACTGTTGAGCAACAACAGACTCATGAGTAACAACATTAATTTCTGAGATTTTGTTATAAAGGAAGATTGATGAAAAGCATAAACAGCCTCATGAGCTTCCTCCTGCAGCCTGAGCTTCCTTTTTCATAACTGCTCTCGCATAGATCTCATAGCAGCATCCTGAAACAAGCAGAGATGAGAAGGCTATTCAACTCAAACACAGTACTAAGTGCTAATGTACATCAGAAAAGTTGGAAAGCTCTTTTCTATCAAAGATGCGATAAGCTGAGGATGCAAAAACATAAATTCAGTGGAGATTTCATCGGCAACAGTGTCATCTAAACCATGTAAATCGCAGCTAGTATATTATCTACCATTCAATTTCCTTCCAGTGTTAATATAAAAATATGATCAGACAATGAGGAAGGACATCTTCAGCAAACCAAAAATATCTCCACTTGCAGCTTTTCCTAATCGAAAGAAGGTCAAGATCACAGATAAAAAGCAGTGAGCCTCCAAAAAGTGTATCAGTGAATACTAAATTCAGATTCATCCTACATGGTACCAGATGGTTTCTATCTTCACAACAACAAAATTTGATCATGTAACAAAAGAACTTATGAACCATTTTTCGTGTACCAGCAACAACGACAACAGTGAGCACATCTCCAATCTTTTTCAATCGGTGCACTCCTTTCTTATGCGACTTGAATCTCCTCAAAGCTGCATCCTCAGCCAAGAGCTGCAACAGCACAGCCATATGAATCTCAGACATAGAAACTATCAAAAAGCCAATCTTTCATACAGGCGCACTATTTGCTAATTTAGATTCGGGATTGTACACAGAGAGACTTGAAGAACATTTACACTGCATTGAATTTCTAATTGGCACAAAATGAGCCCCGAAATCAAATTCAATACGAACTGAACGAATCAACAATAAAATCCAATCTCTCCTAACTGATCCCCGATCCCTACCCTAGAAGAGAGATAAATGTAAAAGATACTTACAGCTTTCTCGCGAGCTCCTAGCTCGACATGGAACCCGCGACGGGATTGAGCTAAGGCACCATTCTTCTGCAAAAGATCAAATGAGTAAAACACGATCCTGTCATAGATCAAACGAATCGAATCAAATTCGTTAATGAGATTAGATCGGAAAACCTGGGAAGAAGATCGGAGGTGAGATGAAATCGAGGCGTTATTGAGCAAAAACGCCATTTCCGATGTGGAGCAAAGATTTAAGAAAGACGATAGCAACGATTGATGAAGACGAACAACGCAGGAGTAAAAAGTTCCCAGTAATATGTGGGTCAAATTGTAATTTGAACTGTTTCGCTTTTTGCTCCAAACCTTAAAGCATTATTCCATTTTGACCCTAAAGTTATTTTATAGACACCTCTTGACCTCGTCCGTGAATATAACAATGTTATGAATCTGCCATTTGATGGAAGGGTAATAATATATTGAATCGTTACATACTAACAGATAATATAAATTTACTATTCTCAATATAGAGATTAAAAGAAACTACAACTGAATAGGCTCAGACTAATACAACCTATATACAATAGTAATGGCAGACAAAACTGTGTCACTAATTTTTTTTTAGTATTTTTCAGATTAAAAGTAACAAGTCGAGAAAGGAATTAGGGGCCATAGCAGAACAAAAAAAACACCAAACCAAAATAAACGAGTTCTAATTCTGGTTATCTAGAAAACCCCAGAAGAGGGCAATTATCAGGGGACGCTACTTTAGCTTTTGCTTTTGGTTTAGCAACATTCTTCTTGCAGTTGCTGCAGAGCTTACCATGTGTATATAACAGACAGTTCAGATCAAACTTGAGCTCATCGGGGATCCTGCGGT
This sequence comes from Kernera saxatilis, assembly GCA_900406395.1. Taxonomy (NCBI): domain Eukaryota; kingdom Viridiplantae; phylum Streptophyta; class Magnoliopsida; order Brassicales; family Brassicaceae; genus Kernera; species Kernera saxatilis. The sequence continues at coordinate 4,713 of OVAY01001914.1, read as the reverse complement.
TGAGATGAACATAGGTTTTGTTCCTGTCTGCAGTTTTCGGGACCCAACCTAACGCCTTTGCGATCTCAAATACCTGTTTCAGTCGGTTTTGTATCTCGTTTTTAATCAGCTTGAAGGAAAACAAAAAAATACCAAACACATGAACTACGGAAACACTCACATGGGTGTCCACCGGAAAATCGTTGTGCTGGAGATTGAACATCAGAACACAAGAAATCTGCCAATCATCAATACAGCTCTTATGTCAGTCTCCAATACTCATCATGAATTCTTGATTTCATATTGTCATATTGATAGGACCATGTGAACAACAGTAGCTCTCAGCGTAAGAACCATCTGTTTCTTTCAAGTGATCAGAAACAAAACAAAACAAAAAGAAGAGTTTTACCGTTTTAGGTCCTATTCCTTTAAAATGAGAGAGCTCGGTTTTTACTTCTTCTACCGATAAACCGCGCAGATACTCCAAGCACAATCTGCCTCTTTCGTTCTGCAAACGGTTCAATATGTTCTTGATACACATAGCCTTTTTCGGGGCCAATCCTCCACATCTTATAGCATTCTCAATTAATTTCGACTCAGCAGCTAGAACCTACCGAGGATGCATAAAAAAAGAAGACCCTTCAAAATGACAAACAACCAAACAAAGGGAACAGAATTTAAGTGATTTTAAGCACATTAACTAAAAAGGAAAAGAAGTTAAGTGAATCAATCTTGACACTAGATACAATCTAGTGACCAACACAAAAAGTTTCCACTAAACAATGTCAAGATGCATTTTATCAAAACTTTAAACATATCTTAAGGAGAATTAAGCTCACAGATTCCCCCCAATATGTCCAAGAACATGTTGTAATTCTTTATTGAATCAGGACAAAATGTAGAGAAGAGATTGATTGAACTACTTGCATGCCTTGACCCAAAAATAATATCTTAACATAAACCCACAACTATATCAAAATCACAAAATCATAAAATCTTCACAATCCCTATAAATAATTCCCAAAACTTAACAGAATCTGGAAAACCAATTAAACCTACAGATTTGATTTAACATAAGAAACAAACAAATTGGAGAACTTACATCTTCCCATTTCGGAAATGCAGCTTTGAGAGAAGCGAAAGCCCTTTGCGAATTGACCTCAGTTGTATTCTGGGAGAGAAGAATTTTAACCAGCCCATCAAGCACACTCTCCTCAGTCTCACACTTCTCCTCCGTCGGCACATCCAATGGCTCCGATTTCGCTGTACACTGTGTATCGTGACCGTCTACAGGGGAGAATGATCGGAGTCTCTGACGACGGTAAATGGCGAACTCGGGAGGGAATCCATGGAGAGATAACAGAGCGTCCCTTACGTCTCGACATTCGTCAGCGGTGGGTCTAAGAAGTGCAGGGTAAGGACCATCGCCGTCGACGGTGGATTTATTGGCCGGAGGTTTTGAGTCGCCGTCGTCCTGGTGTAAGCGTTTCCTTTTCTGAGATTTGCTCATCTCGTAGGAAAACCACTGACCGGTGCAATCTTTGGATCGGTGTACTCTTTTGTTTTGAATCGGTTAATTTTGACCCACAAGATTTAGTGGAAACCGGGTGGGTTTACTATGAGTACTTGAGTAGTGAATCTTGTGTCTAAATTCAGGTCCGGTTATCTAAAATGTCATGGATATTGGTGTTTTCTGAGGCTGTATTATGAAAGAAAACAATTGTTGCATTTGGATTTCTTCATTAGATTTGAGTAGAGTAAAATCAGACAAAAAAAAAAAATTTGATTTCTATGAACAAATTCAAAGCATATTTGATATTTTGTCCAACAATGGTTGGAGTTAATAATTTAAGATTGTTAAACAGAAATGTCTGGTAACGTATGAAAAAGGGAAATGTATGGTTACGTAGGCATGATGATGATGAATGGCATATTGGTGATTGGATCACATGACTTCAGCCTCCAGGCAGAATGTCTGAAACGTTGACCATCGAACTATTTGACCAACGACTAAATCTTCGTTCCAAATCGTATACTGTATATTTACATATTTTATTATTTTAATATGGGTTTTTTTCAGACGGGACACCAAACATTTACGCCAATAATTGAGACGACTTTTGTTTGTCCACGCACACATGAACACGAGCGAACTATCTACAAACGAACGAAACTTTTTTTGTCGTTTCAATGTCAAAGACAAATCAAAATATTACAAATTCACTCCCAAATAATAGTCAACTCCCTTTTTTCCAGAGTATACATAGTAAAAAAAAAAATTTGTAAAGAGTGAACAAAAAAAAACCTTGAAAAAATATTTTACCACCAAAAAAGGACATTAAAAAATAAAATTGAATAGAGCTAAAATTGAGAAGAATAAGCGAAGCCCTCTTTTTGCCCGCCTTGAAACTGAGAACGACTTAGCCCACTCGCTTCCAACATGCGGTTCCACTCACGCGCCTCCGCACCTTCTCCGAATTCCCTCTCTCCGCCTCTCATCGCCTGCAGAATCTTCGCCGCCTTCTCCTTCAGCCGCTCGCTTCCGCTCTCACTCTCCACAATTTCCGTCAGAATCTCCTCCGCTCCCGCCTCACTCGCCAACCCTCTAAACCTCATATTCCCAATACTTAGCGTCAACAAAGCCCCCACGCAATTCTCACGCGCCGCCTCTGAATCGGCTCCACCTTCTCGAAGCTTCCCAACCAGTATCGCCACCCCGTTACCGTCGAGCATCGCTCCTTTCCCTTCCGAGCAAGCTGCGAGATTACAGAGCAATAGAAGGATTCTGCTCGCCGATTCGCCGGATCTTACCATTGACAGCATCGTCGGCACCGCACCGGCTTTAACCAGCCTGGATCGGTTGTTCGGGATCAACGACAGGTGGTAAAGCGCAAGAGCTGCGTCTTGACGCGCTCTTTCGCTCTCTGATGAACGGAGAGCGTGGAGAAGCGGCTCCACCGCACCGAGAACTCCGATCACCATCTTGTTCTCTTCCTCAACCGCTAAGCTGAACAAAGCTCCGATGACGTGTTCTTGCGCCTCCGTTGATCCTGATTTGAGCACATCGATCAAGAGAGGAACGAATCCAGACCGCACGATCTTCAATTTGTTGGGTTTCTCTAGCGAGAGGTTGACCAGCGACGCGGCGGCGTTGGTCTGGACGATGTTGTAACGTGAAACGATTAGAGATCGGAGAAAAGAGAGGATCCGATCTGTGCAGAGAGAAATCCTAGCGTTCTCGCTGGATCTCGTCGTCTTCCTAAGCAGAATCAGACCTTGCTCGTGATCAATTGTGTCTGCGCTTCTCAATTTGTTGTAAATCTCTTCTTCTTCTGGTGACATCGGAGGAAAAGATGAGTAATCGGAGGTAGAGAACGAGCTATGGATCCGGTTTGGATTCTCAGTTCCGGCGAAAACTTCTGACGATGGATTAGAAGGAGAAGAATACATTGAGTGGCTAGCGGGTCGAGCATGGTGAAGCGGAAGGGAAGTGGAAGACGATATCGAATTTCTCGACCGAGATCGAATCGCACCCATCACGGAATCGTAATCCGACGGAGAATTCTCAGCCAGGGGAGGCAAAATCTCCGAGTTCGAGACCCGTCTACCCGTACCCGGATCCTTATCCATACGACCACGAACCACGCCTTCGACGTAGGCGTAATCAGGAGGTCGTGGATGCTCCAGTTTCTTCTTAGCGCACCAGCTGAGAATTGTTGATTTCATGGCGAGATTGGGGATTACAGTGGATAAATCGGGTTGGGTTCCGTCGAGTAGCTTCGGGGCAAACCCAAGATTCCGGCAAACTTGGACGGAGATACGCTCAAATGTCTGACCCGAGGCGACGACAACGGGATCCGACATAAGAAACCCGGTGATGGGGCAGAGGAACTCCGTCGGAGTTTCGCCGGGATTGTGCTGCGGCATAGATGTGGCGGAGGCTGAGCGATGGTGGTGAAAGGGGTTCCATTTGTGTCTTCCGGTCTCGCCCATAGCAGAATTTACCAATTACAAGAAGAAAAATGAAAAATGCAAATCCAACACAGAGAAATTTGGAGACGAAGAAGAAGAAACACAGAATGAAAAAGACGAATCTGAGAGGTTGTTGTAAGAGATTTTTGACTTCAACTTTGGGGGTTTTTAATCGGAGGTGGTACGTCTTTGATCGAGTCCAAGAGATTCTCTGGTTGATACTGACTACCAGACTCTCACCTTTTTTATTTTTTTTACTCTTTACGTAATTATTAGTAAATACAATAATGATAATGATAATCATTGGATATGTTGACAACAAAAAATGATCATAGGATATTCGAAGTTTTGTTACACACATAACTATCTATGAGGAAAACAAATACATTAAAGATTTAAAGGTATTCTAAACACAAAATCAATAAGTGATAACCATATTTTTAAAATTATTAGATATTTTAGATCTATGATTTAGTAAAAGAAACTATAAATAGATGTTTTAAAAAATTATAGTACAAAGAGATTACTGAGATATGTTGCATTGCATCAAAGAGAGAAGAGTTTGATAGTTTTGCGTATCATTGCATGAGTAAAAGCCTACAAGGTGAAAAGCCTTAATGAATTAATAATGAGAGAGCAAATAGTATAGGGATAATTATCCAGGAGAGTTATTTTATATAATATTTTAAGGTTTTTTAAAACTCAAGTGAAAAGGTGACAAGTGTCCTTTATTTTATTAAAATTTGCATTTAATCCTCTAAT